>CANYCX011222505.1:0-18369 GCA_948193385.1 Breynia disticha f. nivosa
CAATGAACAAAGAATTAAATCGATTGAAGAATATCTTGGCTAGTCATTTTTATTATTGAATTCTCAATTCTTACTGCAGTCTAGAATTAAATTCTATCGAGGTGTCTCTGGGATTGTTTTAGGCTAGGGAAATATTCTGATCGAGGTGTCTCGTGAATATCGAATAATTAAGTATAGATTGGATGTTTGAGCGTTTGTCGATGTATATAACATTTCCTATTCAATTGGAATAAACTTTATCTTTAGTGCCAATGAACAAAGAATTAAATCGATTGAAGAATATCTTGGCTAGTCATTTTTATTATTGAATTCTCCCCTCATTTAATCTTTGTTAATGTTTTTAATTCTGTTTTGATTAATTTTAGTCATCTCATTTTACTTTAAAGCATAATCCACATAAAAATAACATTTAATCATTTTAGTTTTCTTGTTTTAATTTTCAAATAGTTAGTTTACTAGTCTCTATGGATTCGACCCCACTTTTGTTGTACTCAGCATGTTTCTAGAGTGGGTATTTTTAATTTGTTAGTCGCGACAGCTATCAACTACCACAGTCCACTACACCTCCACCATTTTCTACTACATTCAGCCACAATAACCTACTCTGGATCCAATTCATTTTTCAGAGCCTCATGACACCATAGTGTCTATATCATTTGTCCCACCATATCAAAATTAGTATGCAATCATTTCTGTTTATACTCAACCATAATATCTTCCAAGTGACTTTCCTTCATTTCCATTTAGGCCTCCACAGGAGTGATGTAATCTTTATTTTTGTGTTGATGTTCATATTCTCCTTTGAACATGTTATTTTTTTAGTGATGTATATGATACTGGTATTTAGTATGATTCAGACATTTTTGACAATATCATGTACTCTTTTGCAATGATGTCTGGATGTCTTTCATATTGTGGTGGTTGGTTTGAGCAATTTTCTTGTAGTTTTCTATGCAAGTATTGAATATTTTATGTTGTGTTTGGTTTTTTATAGGTTTCATGACTAGAAAGGTGTAGTTAATTCATCTTTAGCACATAATGCCTTATGCCATTCAGTATGATGGTTGTGTTGTACGACTGAGCATTTTTTATTGCAGGTTTTCAACACATAATCATTATCTCATCATGACTCATGTTTATTCATGTTAATCAAAATGATCTGTGCCATTTCTCCCTATCCATTTAGACATATCATCACGACCCATGCTATCTCTAAGACAGCTTGTGTTAGTGCCAACTATAGCTTCTTTTTAGTACTGATACACCTTACGATTCTACTTTCCACTGTAAACACTCATACTCTATCTTTTATTTCCTTTTGAGCAATTTATTTACATATTCACATTTTTCTTTGACTTTATTTTCTTCATTTCTTTTCTTTATTTCCATTTTTTGTGTATATATTTACTCTGGCACACCATTATTCTCTTCATATGGAATGACTTCCTTGATTCTCTACTTCTCAACATAAAGGCATTTTCTCTCTCTCATTATATTTCTTTTCTATATTTTTTTGTCTACTCATTTTGTCTTCTTTCTATTCTGCGCACATCTATCATATATGTTTTAATTCTTTCGACCTTATAGAAAACACTTGGGACAATGTTTGAAATAAGGGTAGGGGAGAGATCAAGTTTTTGATCAAACAATTTAATTGTAGCTTATTGATCTTGATAGGAGAATCATAAATGTAATTTTGATTATTTTATTTGAGAAAATAATTTTTCTTTTTACCAATTGTACTGTTTAACTTGGTGATCTTGAATTGAGCGGGATTGATAGACTAGTTCTAGTTAGGTGGCATAAGAGACTTAGGTTTTAGGCAAATTATCTACTTTATTTACATTAATTAATAAACCTCGTTAGTTTTTGCTCCACAAAACTACTCCTCTATTCGATATATATACACACACACACTCTCTCTCTCTCTCTCTCTCTCTCTCTAATTTCACATATGTATCTTCCTCTATAATCCTTCATTTTGACTCTAATCTTATATGCTCTTTGTATATTATATTCACTCTCTCTTTCCTTTTTCCAACATATCCCGATGTCATTATTTGCATTACATACATATGTCCATATAAAACCATTATTTCTCTAAAATCTACCATCATCAAAACTATTAAATTAATAAGCATTAAATTTAATCATGTCTTCTCACATTTTCATTCTATTCATAAATATATCTCTATACCAATTACATTCTAATTTAAAGACTTTTATAAAATTTGAACCATTAAAGTACCTTTGTATATTGGTCGGCACTATTGAATCCTTCTATCCTTTATAAATTATGTATATATTTAATGTTTTCTATGCAACCAAATGCAAAACATTTACTTATTATACACATCTCATGACTCAATTCATTGTACAATGTTCATATTACTATGCTGAAACTATATGTTATTATTTATACATTTTGTTCATATACACACATTATTTACTCTATTATATCTCTATTTAACCACTCTAGTTACAAAAATTCTTTATTATCTTCACAATCATAAAAACTTGTTTACTAACCACTTTAGTAACACTTTTACATACATTCAATCATACTAATGTCATATAAAAAATGTTTTACCTACATGTTAAAATTTTTACTAGAATTAAATTAGGAGAGAGGAATTATTGGAGCTTCAGTTGACAATGTTCCTTATCTTTATTTTAACCTAAAATCAAAAGCAGTTTAATCAATTACCAACTCAGTAAGTTTGCTTTCAATTTTGATTCTAGTCTTTAAACAATATATCTCAATTCAATATATATATTTTCAACTCTTTTAAATAAGTTTCATAGTTAAATATTTAATTCATTTTTCTATCTTCCTCAATCATATATTTTACTCTCGTTTTAATTCCCTACCTCTATATTTTCTTTCTCCTATATCTTTAGTATATTTTATATAATTCCCTTTATTCAATTATGTACCAAATACTCTACTTGATATATATATGTGTGTGTGTGTGTGTGCATATATAAATATAAATCTTTGAAACATCCTCTATCATCACACATTTACCAAGATTAATCTATTAATGACGTTAGTGATTATTATAATAATCACATAAATTTTAACGTACTTCAACATAAAACATCCCACATATACATATATCATATTATTATGTTTTATTAATTTTCTTATAGTGACTATCCTTTCTTGAATCTTCCCAGGGACTTTCTTTTAATACTCTAGACATATAGGTCTTCCTCTAGAACCATAGGTCAATCTCTAGTCTCGTAGGGCATTTTCCAAATCCTTAGGTCATTCTCTAGACCCGTAGGTCATTTTTAAAGACTCGTAAGTCTCTCAAGATCTTTCAATCTTTGATAATCTCTAGGATCTAAAGATCTCTAAACTTTAAATCCATGAAAAGTAGTCACATGTCCTCTGTTACTCTTTTTATTGTATGCATACAATATCAATCCATTTTCTATTCTCTTTTTCTTTACTCATTTGAATCTTTTATCATTATAACCTCTAATCATATAAACGCATTTATGTTTTATGCATGCATGCACAACATTTACTCTAATCATCTATCAAAAACGCACAATCAATATCACATATAAAATTCGAATCAACGTATAAACACTTTGCCTAACATGGTCTTCATGGCAACGGTGTGGGTCCTACATGCAACATAAATCATATCAAACTCTAGCAGTCAACTAAGCATTATTCATATCTAAAATTTTTAATCTATATCTTATAAATATCAATTTACACATATATTTCATATCTATTTTCACGGCATTTATCTGGTTTATAGGTTAACTTTGGCAAGATATTTGTATAAATTCTGTAATTTTTATATCCTCAGGTCATTCATGGAATTTGGAGCAAAAAAGGCAAAATTTGTATCGAAACGGAATAGAATCCTGAAGAAATGCAACAGTGCAGCGCCGAATGGCCACCAGAACGATTACACTAGGTCATTTCCCTCACTGTTTTCTCTAAATCAGAACATGAATGCTCTAGAAAGGTCTTCGGAACGATTTGCAATACCTGTTCCCATGCACGTTTCCACCTGACATGCGGACTACTATGAACCAATCAGCTCAACAAACGGTTTCCCAAACCGTTTGGCTAGTCGTTCATAATTAACTCTACTATATAAGGAGTTTTAAGAGCCTAAAGAGGGGTTACACTGTTTTCAGAGCCGTAGCCAACAAAGAACCCCGAGTTAAGAGCAAAAGGAGCGGAGATAATAGCTGGTGAACAACCAATTCAAAGATCCTTGTGTTAGATAGTTGATCTATAGACTCTTGTGCGGATTCTAATGGGTTATTTGTCTTTCGTATGGATATCTTTGATGTTGATTATTGAGTTTAGTTTTAACTTGAGCTAAATTTGTTATGGATATCTAGATTAGACAAATCCTATGATGAGTTACAACTTATGACTTGATTGATTTATGGTTTTAATCAATTAATATTACTGTTCAATTATGTGGTTTGAATGTGCTTTATGACTTTGCATTGATAGGTTGAGAAATCATCTTACAAATTAGGTCTTCCACAATTGAAAAGGGTTGCCTACAATTCTAGAGATAGAATTACAGAACTTCTCTGTATTAATGTAATGCTAATAGAGGAATGTGTGAAACTTAATAATGGATTAGGGGTTTAGTCTAAAAGAGATTTTGGCTAATTAACTTGTCTTAGTTGTTAATCTAATCAAGAGACAATGCACAGACATTCTCGCGGTCTAATATTCATTAATTCACAAATTAATTGAGTTATACAAGTATGAAGTCATATGAGGATTTGAGTCTAGGTATCCACCTTTCTCCATTTGAATTAAACCAATTCTTTTGCGTTGTTCTTGTTTTCTTGCTGTGAATTCCGTAGTTTACTTGTCATTAGTGACAATTAGTAAATTTCCAGATTTAATATTTTTCTAATTAGATAATAGTTTAGCTTATAGTAGTAATACTTGACCGTCTTCGTGGGATTGAAATCTGAAACTCTGTAGCTATATTACTTTTTAATAGGTACACTTGCCTAGCGAACTACGGTATATGCATTTGTAGAAAATTCGCATCAAGTTTTTGGCACTGTTGTTGGGGATAGTTCAATACTAGGAACTCAATCTAATTATTATTCTAATCAATTATTTTTATTTTTATTATTTAATTTTCTTTCATTGGATTTTACACTTGGTTGTGTGTTTCTGTTGACTGTCTTGTAGGTTAACAGGTAGTTTATGACCAAGAGTGATAGTTCCAACCTTTTCAAAAGAGATCATAAAATTGAACGCATAGTTCTCCTTTGACATCGTGAACATCTCTTGAAGGAAGCCACAATTGGTCTCAAAAGTGAGAGCAACTCAAATTTAGAGCATTTAGTAACTCAAACTATGGGCAATCAAATCCAAGAACAATGTCTGACTATGCTCGATGGATTATGATGGGCACTACATCGAGCTTAGTCTGACCGATGGTGGTGGCTAATAACTTTGACATTAAGTCAAACATCATCCAGATGGTTCATCAGTACGTGTAGTTTAATGGTTTATAGGATCAGGATTCCAATGTTCACCTTTCAAACTTCCTAGAAATCTACAACACCTTCAAAATAAATGGTGTTTCAGATGATGCCATTAGACTGAGATTGTTTTCCTTTTCCTTGAGGGCACGCGCCAAACAGTGGCTCAACTCTTTGCCAGGAGGACTATAGACACTTAGGATGTGTTTGTTGAACGGTTCTTGGCCAAGTATTTTCCACCTACCAAGACAACCAAATTGAGGAATGACATCTCCTCCTATGCTCAACTGGAGTTAAAGACCTTATATGATACTTAGAAGAGATTTAAATATATGTTTCAAAGATGGCCACACTAATGTCTAACCACTTGGATTTAGGTTCAGACTTTCTATAGTGGTTTGAACTTAAGAATTGATCTATTAGCTGGTAGGACATTTAATAGTAAGACACCAAAGGCAGCCCAAGAACTTATCGACCAAATGGCAATGAATAACTACCAATGAGAAGCTGCTAAAGATAGAACACCAAAGTAACTAGGATTATATAATGTGGACTCAGTCACTTCTTTGGCTACGTAGGTTGAGTGTTGAGTAAGAAAATTGATAGCATTTCATTTTTTGCTTTTGGGTCTACTAACCATGTTTTGCAGGTAGCCACACAAAATGATAACCAGGATGTAAAGGAATTCTGTGGAGTGTACAATTACTTAGGATAGCAATGCCAACATCAAAGCTATAATTAGGGATGGAGAAACCATCCAAATTTTCTTGAGGAAGAATGCAGGAAAATTAACCCCCAGGTTTCCAACAAAAGCAGCAACAACAGGCTCCTCAACAGGAGCAAAAACTAGGTTAGGAAGACATCCTTTCCAAATTTATTCAAGTAGCTAATGTCTGTATTTCTACAGTGGAGACCTCTGCTCACAATACTAAAGTCTCCATACATAACTAAGAGAAATAAGTGGGGCAATCGATAAAACGTAATCTATGAGAGACAACCAGGTGTTCTACCTAGCAATACAGAGATCAGCACTAGAGAGCAAGTTTAGCCAATTAAACTTCGAAGTGGTTGGAAACTTCCTATGGTACATGATACTACATTAAAGATACATTCTTTAACACACCTATGCAGGCATCCACTAAGACCATTCCACTAAATGAAGAGAAGGAAAAGACTCCTCTGCCATCAGAAACCAAAAATAAAGAGCCAGTACCTGAGTACAACCCAAAAATCCCATGTCCAACTAGACTGAACAAAAACTGTATAAACACACAATTTGGTAATTTTCTCGTTATATTTAAACAATTATATATTAATATTCCTTTTATCGAGGATTTATCACAGATTCCCAAATACGCGAGGTTTCTAAAGGAATTACTTTCTAGCAAGCACAAGCTGGAAGAGATATCTACTGTCTCTCTGAATGAAGAGTGTTCTACTATTCTATAGAATAAACTGCCACAAAGGCTACAGGATTTAGGGAGTTTCACTATTGCTTACTCTTTTGGTAGTTTAGTTTGTGAGAAGGCTTTAGCTGACTTAGGAGCTAGTATTAATCTGATCCCATATAAGATGTTTAAGCAGCTAGGCCTAGGTAAACCACAACCTATAAGGATGAGTTTGTAGTTAGCTGATATATCTATTAAGTTTCCTAGAGGAAAGATTGAGGATGTTTTGGTGTGAATGGATAAATTCGTATTTCCTATTGATTTTTTCATATTAGATATGGATGAAGATGTTGAGATACCATTGATTTTAGGTCGTCCATTTTTAGTCACTACTGGAGCTATTATAGATGTTAGTGATGGTAAGTTGGTTTTCTGGGTGGGTGACGAAGAAGTCACTTTTTTTATTTCAAAGTCCTTGCATCATTCTATGAATCAAGACGACCAGTGCTATTTTATTAGTTCCTTTCGGTCATCTTTGTCTACTTGTTTATAGGAATTGATATTTACAGATCCACTAGAGTGTTGTCTGGTATAGAGCAAAACAACAGAATAGGGTGATATTCAACTTTCTGAACAAATTATGCATCTAGAAGCCTCAGAGAAGAGATTAAAGACATCACTCGAGGATCCTCCAGTTCTTAAACTTAAGACACTACCAGACCACTTGGAGTACACCTTTCTTGCATCATGTAATAAACTGTCGGTAATTATTTCAGCTGTTTTACAAGACAAATAGAAAGAGTAGTTATTTACATTACATTGAAAGCAGAAAAGAGCTTTGGCTTGCAAGATATCAAATATTAGAGGATTTGATCCCTCTTTCTGCACGCACAAAATCCTCATGGAGGATGAGTTTAAGCCAGTCATCCAACCACAATGTCGACTAAATCTAAAGATGAAAGATGGGGTGGACGTCAAGATAATTAAGTTGCTTGATGCAGGTCTCATTTACCCAATCTCGGATAGTGCATAGGTTAGTCTGGTATAGGTAGTCCCAAAAAAGGAATGACACTAGTGACAAATAAGAAGAATGAGCTTATTCCAACTCGAACTGTCATTGGATGGCATTGGAATAGACTACCACAGCCTTAATGATACCATAAGGCAGGATCGCTTTCTACTACAATTCATCGACCAGATGCTTGAGAGGTTAACTGATCACTTTTTTTATTGTTTCGTTGATGTTTTATCTGGTTATTTTCATATTCCTATCACGCTAGAGGATTAGGAGAAGACCACATTCACGTGTCCCAATGGCACTTTTGTATATAGGAGAATGCCTTTGGATTGTGCAACGCACCAGCTACATTCTAAAAATGTATAATGGCGATCTTCAATGATCTCATTAAAGACATAATGGAGGTATTTATGGATGACAGCTCTTGTGTTTGGTGATTCATTTGAACAGTTTCTAACACATTTAAAGCGTGTTTTAAAACATTATGAAGACACCAATTTGGTGCTGAATTGGGATAAATGTCATTTCATAGTCGTCAATGGCATTGTCCTAGGACACAAAATCTCCAGTCAAGGGATTTTAACCCCACCAAAATGTACCACCCCCGACTTCTGTTAAGGCAGTTCGGAGCTTCTTATGATATACTGGGTTTTATAGACGATATTTTCTAAAATAACCCCACCAATGACACAGTTACTAAGAAAGGATGTTGATTTTGATTTTAACGAAGATTGTTTGTTTGCTCTCAAGTTACTAAAAAATAAACTGATCTATGCTCCCATTTTAGTGTCTCCTAATTGGAATTTTCCTTTTAAGTTGATTTGTAACGCTAGTTATTATGCCACTGGTGCTGTTCTAGGACAGTGACGTGGAAATATTTTCAACCTACCTATTATGTTAGCAAGACACTAGTAAGACTCAAATCAATTACACCACCATAGAAAAGGAACTATTAGCTATTGTATTTGCATTTGACAAATTCTGCTCTTATCTCAAACTCTCAAAGTTTATTGTTTTTACTGATCAATCTACTTTGAGGTATTTGTTGGATTAGACAGATGCGAAGCCAAGGCTAGTCAGGTGGATCTTATTACTTCAAGAATTTGATCTAGAGATCAGAGATAAGAAAGGAGCTGAACATTTAGCGACAGATCACATGTCTAGACTAGAGGGGTTGCTGACGATCCCAAAGCAAAATTGCCATTAAATGACTATTTTCTGGACGAAGACCTATTCGCACTCGCTGAGGTAACGACTCAAACTCCATGGTTTGCCAATATTGCTAATTACCTCATAGTTAACGTTCTTCCCAATGATCTCTCATTTTAGCAAAAGAAGAAATTATTCTCTGATTTGAAATACTACTTCTAGGAAGAACCATTTTTATTTTTCATTTGACCTGATTAGGTTAACTAGAAATGTGTTTCTACAGAGGAGGGTTGGCAAATTTTGAATCATTGCCACTCAGGACCAACTGGTGGCCACTATGGCACTAACCACATAGCACAGAAAGCACTTGAGGCAGGTTTTTATTGGCCCACTTTATTCAAAGACGTGCAGATGTATGTTTCTATTTATGCCAACTGTCAATGATCAAGTAATATCTATCGTCGAGATGAAATGCCCTAGAATTCTGTTATTATGTGTGAAGTGTTTGATGTGTGGGGAATCAACTTTATGGCTCTGTTCTCTACATATTATAGTAATAAATATGTTTTGGTTGTTGTAGACTATGTCTCAAAATGGGTTGAGGCGAAGCCTTACCTACTAATGATGCTAGATTTGTTGTTAAGTTTTTAAAATCTCTATTTTCTTATTTTGGGTCACCTCGATCAATCATAAGCGACATAGGGACACACTTTTGTAACAACCAGTTTTCAAAAATCTTATACAAATATGGTATTACTCATAGATTATCTATCATCCACAAACCAATGGCCAGGTAGAGGTGACCAATAGGGAATTGAAAAGGATTTTAAGAAAGTCAATAGAGCACCATAGAAAATATTGGCTAATTAAATTGGAGGATACCTTATGGGCCTACTGCACTGCATATAAAACATCCACAAGTTTTACTTCGTTTAGGTTGGTTTATGGCAAGGCGTGTCACCTCCTAATTGAGATAGAACATAGAGCATTTTGGGCTATATGATCCGCCAATCTTGATTTTTCTGTTGCAGGTGAACACAGAAAGCTACAACTGAATGAGTTAGAACAACAGAGGATAAAAGCATATGAGAATAGCAAGCTCTACAAGGAACACTCTAAGAGTTATCATGATAGGCATCTCAAGTCCACGAAGAACTATGTCATAGGCAACAATGTTCTTATGCATAATTCGTATTTGAGACTTTTTCCTGGGAAGCTGAATTCAAGATGGTCTGGTCCATTCAGGGTGACCCAAGTCTTTCCTTATGGAACCTTCAAGATTACACACCCCGACAAAGGTACGTTCAAGGTAAACGGTCATAGACTTAAATTCTATCACAGACAGGTTGTTTTGGATCTTGACAAAGATATCATCAAACTTGCTCCTCCGAAGCCTAGCTTAGTTTATAGGTAACCGTTAGGCTTAGAATGTTAAACAAATGCTTCTTGGGAGGCAACCCAAGGATTAGGAATATTTTTTTTGTCTATGTTTACTTTTATTTGTTTGTTTTTCATTTGTGTCATTGGTCGCATATTTGGACTCATAACAGGTACATTTTTTACATTGTAACGTTTTTAGAATCAGATCATCAGGTCCAAATAGTTTCCATAATGGTTTACTTAAACTATTTGGAAAGCCATTTGACACATACTAGCCTTTTAATAAGCACAAAACGGCCTAGAGAACGGTTTCTATAAATCGTTCCCAAGACAGTTTGGACAAGAAACAATTTGGAAAACATTTAGTTAATAGTTTCCAAAATTGTTCCTTCAAAATGGTTTGTCAAAATGACTTGTTAGACTGTCTTCATTTTTGCCCCATTTTTTAGAAGCAAATGAGATTGGAAACGGTTTACCTAAACCACTCCCATGCCCATTCGTGTTGTGAAGTTAGACCACAATTTTAAACCAATAACGGCTTAAAAACAGTTTATGGAAACTGTTCCCATGGCTGTTTGGTTGCGTTCTTTTAAAATTGGTTAGAACCCTCATTTTTAAATGCACAGAAACTTTTTAAAACCTCTCAATCGGCCGTTTCTCTCAAAGTTCAACCCATTTTGCTAAATTTTAAGCCATTTCTCAACCCATTCAAGGTAAAGATCTCAATTTCCTCTTACTCTTTACATTCCTCCATAGATTTAGGGTTCTTTTTTGGTATTTTTGGGGGAAACCCTAGCAAATTAAAAAATGCTCAAATTAATTGAATGTATTGTGTTATAGATGGAATGTCTCATGAGTTTAACTGATTACATCCTTTTGCTTGTGATTTCATTTGAAAATACCATTTAGAGCTAAATTTCGAAAGTAGTTGGGTATTTTTAAATTGTTTTGCCAAATTGGTTATGCTTTAATGGATACTCTTGAATGAATTGTGCTTATATAAGTATTGAAAGTGAGATTGTTTACATATTTGTGATGGATTGTGAATGAGAAGGGCTAAGATTGTAGCTTTGTGAAGTTTGAATTCAAAATTATTGCTTGATTGTGAATGTTGATGTTTGATCCTGAAATCAAAACTGTGGTTCCTTATTTTTGTTCATGCAAATGTCAGATGAAGGCCTTCTCGCCGTAAGAAACCTTCTCCAAGACGCACCCAAGGACTAGACAATGAAGAGCAGGTTATTAATATGTTTAGTTTCTTGAATGCACTGCATCATCAGAGACGACTCAATGCCCTAATGAGCAAACCATTCTTTCCTATTCGCCTACCGGACCAGCCCACTTTGTAGGTTTTTGGTCTCTACGAGGACTATACACAGTTGACTAGTGTCAGGGGCAGGGATTGGTTCTTTGAGATCGTCACCCCTGTTTACCAGGAGCTGACACTGGAGTTCTCGCCCTCATTCACATTTTATGAGCTAGTAGAGATAGAGGATGGCAATGATAAGTTTGTCAGTTTTTGAGTAAGGGGTACAGTACATAGGATAGCACTCTTTGATCTCAACTGGTCGATGGGCATTTATGACGAGGATTTTGCCTACAACGAGGATTACAATGAACTTCCCTAGAGTTTCTAAGCAGGTGTTGATATTATGGGATATTAGCGGGAGTTGACTGGTAGAATAAACTTCAACTCGAGTAGGTTTAAGGGGTCTCATATTCACTCTCACGCCTTAAGATATATGCATTGGGTCATAGCCACCACTCTATTTCCACGGAGGGAGAGTGCAGGGAATGTGACATTGCAGGATTTGTTGTGCCTCTATAGTATGGACAGGGGATTCCAGTTAACATAACCTATCTATTGGCTAAATATCTCAGGGACTAGCCCACTCGATTGAAGATTATAGGTCTGTGCTCAAATCACTACGCCACTTAGATAGTGCAGGGTATACATAGATTACATTGTATGTCGGTGATGGCTATCATAGCCACCGCCGAATATTTGGATGTCGTTGTCCACTGTCGAATGAGGCTGACATAGATAGTAAGGGTCGTCAGAACTTTTCAGTATAGGCTTAGGAGGGATGATGGTGACGAGCATCCTCCGATAGAGGAGGAGGACTAGGCAGCAGAGGTGTCAGTACTAGAGGCACCAGTGGCACCACCACAGCATTCTGGTCATCCATCCCATCTAGACCAGATCTTGGCACTACAGCAGCAGAGCACCACACTAGCTGCTATGGAGCAGCAATAGATTGCTCAGGATGCACTGATACAAACTATCCATAGAGAGAAAATGGCATAGGGAGGACATACCTATACGTTGGAGCACAGCATGCAGTATGTCTTTCAGCACTTCCACATCCAACCGCCTCCCTACACACCTCCACCAGCCTAACAGTCGTATTATCACCTACACCAGTAGTACTACCTACAGCCCCTCCAACCAGATGAGGACCAATAGGGAGACAAAAGTGAGACTGACACATATGCTAGTCACAGATGGCATTTAGCATTTGACTTGTTTTCTTTTCCTTTCTTTTTACTTTTTATTTTATTTTCTTTTATCTTCTTTTTATTTAGTTTGACTGTTTTGTTTATTTTATTTTTCTTTTTATTATGTTTATCTTTTATTTTCTATTTTCATTAACTCATGTATTGAAGAATATAATGTTTAATGGTAATTTTATTTTCTTTTCTTTAGTCTGTTCAGTCGATTAATCTAGCATTAAGAGTCTTTTAGAAACATTCCACAATATGACCTTTAGGGAAGTTTCTGTCATTTTTCATTTTTATTCACCCTTTCTTTCATCTTTATTTTTTTACATACATTGAGGACAATGTATTGTTGTAGAAGTGTGGTGATGGGGTTCATAAAATGAAAAATATTTTGTGTGTTAATTGAGTTTCTAGCAATTTTAAGTTTTTGCCCAGTGATGAATTTATGTAGTTGAGTGCATCTATTCAACTACATAAGCATAACTGGTAATAACCTTTATAAAAATATGCAATTTTTTGGATCTAAATAACTAGGCATTTTGGTATTCTTAGCCATGTGCCCATTTTAAGCACACCAACCAATTTTGGATGAATTTTGATTTTTATCTTGCGACTATCCACACTTAATAATACTTTTAGTGTCTTGCAAATACTTGCGGCTGACAAAAATTTTTTTCATATTTAATAAAAAAGTGCAATGATATTGAGGTATGATTTTGTTATGCTTTGAAGTGTGTCCTTACTCGATTGAACCTAAACTTGTAAGCAAGAAAGGTGTTAAAGCACAACTTTAAGTTAAAATTGAATTTTTCTATTTTGGTAAAGCTAAAGCTCTACTCCTCTATTTGTTACTTAAGATATGAGTACGCAAAGCACCAATGTCACGACTTTCTGGAGTAATAGGGTACAACCACCAAAAGTGGGTGGCCTTCGTGTAAAAAGAGAAAGTGTTCATAATGGGGGAAACATAGTAAATATGTTGTGAAGAAAATGAGTTTTTAGCAATCGAGTAAGTGGAAAAATCGAGATGGAGCGTAAAACGCACTCAAAATTTGAAAAAATCTTACTAACCAATTTTGCTTCTAACTGTCTTTATTCTTTTTGGAATTTATTGCACTATATTTACATTACAGTCTCAGTAATATTACTTGTCAACAGTTGTTTAATAAGTTTTGGAACTTTTTTGGATTTGGTTTACACACGCATGGGATCACCTCTGGTCAATATTTGTTATGCGCTGTCTTTGAACATATGCTTCTTGATTTTATCTGAGACCACATGAAAAGTATATTGCTAGAGAAACCCATGCTTGTTTTCTTATCATTTGAGCATGATTTTTAATTATTTTCTTGAGGACAAGCGAAGGCTTAATTGTGGTGATGTTTGATAAATGTCCTTTTATACATATATTTCATATCTATTTTCACAGCATTTATCTAGTTTTGAGGTTAACTTTGGCAAGATATCCGTATAAATTTTGTAATTTTTATATCCTCAGTTCATTCATGCAATTTGGAGCAAAAAAGAAAAAATTTGGATCGAAATGGAGCAGAATCGTGAAGAAATGCAACAGTGCAGTGCCAAACAGCCACCAGAACGACTACCCTAGGCCTTTTCCCTCACTGTTTTCTCTGAATCAGAACATGAATGCTCTAGAACAGCCTTTGGAACAGTTTGTACTACCCGTTCCCATCTCATTTCCACCTCACATGCGTATTACTATAAACCAAACGGCCCGACAAATTGTTTCCCAAACTATTTTCCAAGATGTTTGTAACTTATGAGGTGCGTAATTAACCCTACTATATGAGGAGTTTTAAGTGCCAAAAGAGGGGTTACACAGTTTTTAGAGCCGTAGAAACTAAAGGACCTGAGTTTAAAGCAAAAAGAGCAGAGATTCGAGTCAGAGAACAACCAATTAAAAGATTCTTGTGTTAGATAGTTGATATATTAATTCTTGTAAGGATTCTAATGGGTTATCTGTCATTTGCATGGATATCTTTCATGTTGAGTGTTGAATTTAGTCTAAACATGAGCAAAATTTGTTATGGATATCTAGATTAAACGAATCCTATAATGAATTACGACTTATGATTTGATTGATTTTTTATTTTAATGAATTAATATTGTGGTTCAATTGTGGGGTTTGAATGTGCTTTATGACTTTGCATTGATAGGTTGAGAAATCATCTTGCAAAGTAGGTCTTCCACAATTAAAAGGAGTTCCCTTCAAATCTAAAGATAGAATTACAGAACTCCTCCGTATTAGTGTAATGCTAATAGAGGAATGTATGAAACTTAATGTTGGATTACGGGTTTTAGTCTAAAAGAGATTTTGGCTAATCAACTTAGTCTTAGTTGTTAATCTAATCGAAAGATATTTTAGCAAAGAACAGACATTCCCACGGTCCAATCTTCATTAATTCTTAAATTAATTGAGTTATACAATTATGAAGTCATGGGAGGGGTTGAGTCAAAGTATCCACGTTTCTCCATTTGAATTAAACCAATTCTTTTGAATTTTTCTTGTTTTCTTGTTTTGAATTGTGTAGTTTACTTCTCATTAGTGATAATTAGTTAAATTTCCAGATTCAATATTTTTCCAATTAGATAACAGTTTATGTTGGTAGTAGTAGTAGTACTTGACCGTCTTCATGGGATTGACATCCGATACTCTGTAGCTATATAACTTTTTGATAGGTATACTTGCCTAGCGAACTATAGTATACGCATTTGCAGAAAATTCGCATCAATATCACATATAATAAACATTTAAAGAAAATAAAAGCATAAAATCTCAAATTTAAATTGCGATAGTATTCTTACTTGGTTATGATCTATAATCTTTCTATTATTCCTATTGTCTTTTTCCTACTTTTGTTTATAATCCTATAAATAATTTCAATCTTTTTTAGTACTTGTGTATTGCAATTAAACAAGGAAATACATATAAATGCATGTTTATGAAATTTCAACATTATAGGTTTAACTTTCTCTTGCCATAATTCACCTATTTTAAGTCTAATTGTTCTAAATTTTTAATATGCTATTCTTTTCCATATTTACTTTAACTAAGTATTCTTAGACAACTACCAATTAAGCTTCTAAATAATTGTTTCAGATGTGACAAAACTTAATGCTAGTTTTTTATTTTTTTTGCCCAGTCACATTGTAAACTTAACTATTAACATAAAACTTTAATATTAACGTCTTTGTAAATTTTTCCTTATTTTAGACATTCAAAATTTAATTTTAGAAAGTAATGGCTTATTTGGTTCAACCTAAGAAGCTCATGAAAACTAAGGCAATTCTGCCTCTTTTTCAACCTCTTCCACTGCTTGCTTTAAGACCACCAACACAATTTTTAGTACAACTCTCACCAGACTAAACCTAATTAAAGTGATTAAAAAATCATAGATTATAAACATCCTATAGTTTGTATATTGATACCATACACAATTTATTTTATTTGGAGGTTAAGAAAAATTAGAAATAAGTTATGGGTTCTTTTTTTAAGAAAAACAAGACATGTCGATGCGCAAATATTTTTATATCAAGATGAGTAATCAAAATGACCTGTGGTAATTTTTAATAAATTTTAGAGATACACTTTTATTTGACATAAAAATTTTAGAATAAAAATCAAACTCTATCTATTTCTAAAAATTACAAACTTTTCATGTTGAAAAGATAAAAATTCTGAATCAAAGGATTACCTTTGTTTTAGAAATCAAATATGGATGATTTGATCACCATAACTCCGAAGATTCCTCGAAAGAGATTTCCAAGATGCTCAATAAAAGGTTTTTGGGGGTATTTTTTCAACATTCGGGAGTGTTTTAGAATGAGGAAATGTTAACCTATCATTCATATTTATACTAAGGGTTGGAAATTTACTAAGTAGCCTTCGTTTCCTTTGTTTAATCCATACAACCATCATATATCCTCATTTACTACACGAGATGACAGTCCTTAATTGTAAGTGTACTTCACAAGTTATGCATTTTGATGTTTATCCCCTTAAATCATAAGACAATTTTTTCACAAATCTTACTCTTAACTTTTAACAACATTAAATTCATCATTTTCTTTAAAAAATACTCAAATAATATTATAAATTAAAATTCTTATGTATTTAAATTAAATCATATGAACACTAAAAGGTTTTAGGGATTTAGAGTTTTTTGGGTTTTAGAGTTTTAGGGTTTAAGGTTTAGCATTTAGAGCTTAAGGTTTTTAAGATTTTATGGTTTTGGAGTTTTTAAGGTTCTTATGGTTTTATAGTTTTAGGGTTTCAAAGGTTTAGGGTTTAGGATATTATGGGTTTTACGATTTTTAGGTTTAAGGGTTTAGGATTTAAGGTTTACTATTTGTAGGGTATTTAGGGCTTCAGGGCTTTTAGGGTTTTTATGGCTTAGGCTTTTGATGATTTTAGGTTTTAAGGGTTTTTATGATTTTAGAGTGTTTGGGTTTATAGTGTTTAGGATTTATTATTTAGGTTTTAGAGTTTAGTGTTTTTAGGTTTTTATAGTTAAGTGTATTTGGGGTTTGAAGATTTAGGCTTTAAGGTTTATGGTTTAGAGTTTAGGATTTTTAGGTTTTAAGAATTTTTTAGGTTTTGGGGGTTGGGGTTTAAAATTTATATGTCTTCAATAGATCAAGACAGCCGTGACGACGTCAGCACGACCCATGTTGAATACGGACATGCCACCACCTACTTACATTTCCAACGTTTCTACATGTTCTGCAACACGACACAGCCCGTGTTGGATTCAACACGGTCCGTGTTGACAACACACCCCGTGCTAATAACACACTTAGTACACCAGACTATATTTAACATTTTCTTCAGTTTTAACACTTTTCTATTATTATATATCATTTTTATTTCAATTTAATATTATTATACCTGTGTATTCATATAAAATACACCATATGACCGATAAACATTAAGTGGCGTGTTATCCATCTTTTAACATGTTTTTCTTGTTTAACAACTTTCTTATATACATATATATATACATATATATATATATGGATATATGTATATATATATATATATATATATATACATATGTATATATATGGATATATGTATATATACATATGGATATATGGATATATGTATATATATATATATGGATATATGTATATATATATATATATATATATATATATATATAAATATAGATATATATATGGACATATGTATACATATGTATATATATATATATGGACACATATATCCATATATATATATCGGGAGTTACTCCACGTATTGCTTGACGTAAAACAAATAGTGGATTTGTTTCTGTCTTTTGTTGAATCTTTTTCATGGCTCGATAGATAATTTGATAAGCCAATGATTTTTTTCCGTGTTTCAGAATACGGTTAACCAGCATGTTAACTAATCGATTACGATAAATTGGATCGGAT
>CANYCX011222567.1:0-28121 GCA_948193385.1 Breynia disticha f. nivosa
CAAACGTTGCAATCAAGAACTGTTCTTACTTGTTACTGTTCATGTAAGCCTGACTCAAGTGTTCATTAACTATGTTTTAATTCTATTTTATTCATTTCTCAAGTTGTTAAGTGAACCATATCGAAATGTTGAACAAGTTTATAAACTGTCAGAACCAGAATCGAGGAACAACTGGAATCTGCATTGCTTGCCATGGAAGTGTTCAAGTGTTTTCCGTTTGCAGCTTTTTGCTGTGGTTTTAATCTTCTATTGGTTGTTCTTGCTCAGGATCAATCAGGTTTAGTCTGCAATTTTTATTCCTTTTAATCTTTGAAATATTCATAAAAAAAATTGATTTATTTAATCAGTTTTTCTTTATATTCAGGTTTTATAAGCATAGATTGTGGTTCAGAAGGCTCTAGCTACTCTGATGAGACTACAGGTCTTGTATATGTTTCAGATTCGAGTTTCATAGAAACTGGCGCGAATTCAAAAATATCTCCTAAAATCAACGAAACAGGGTATGACAAGCAGTACAGAAATCTCAGAAGCTTCCCTGAAGGAGATAAAAACTGTTACAACCTGAAGCCTGCGCGCGGCAAGAACAATACGTATTTGATTCGAGCTGGATTCTTGTATGGAAACTACGACAACAAAAGTGAAGTTCCAAGGTTTGATTTGTACCTTGGAGTCGACTGGTGGTTTTCCGTGACCTTAACAGATGCATATACTGTTGACTCTCAAGAAATCATATATGTTCCTTCATCAGATTCCATAGATATATGTCTGGTGAATGTTGGGTTTGGAACACCTTTCATATCAGTTTTGGAGCTAAGAGAGTTGGATAATGGCATTTATTCGACTGATTCAGGAGCATTACAATTATGGGGACGAGCTGATTGTGGTTTGACAACCTCAGATTTTATCAGGTGAGCTTAATTATATTAGTTTGATTCATTTAGGAACTTTTTCTTACTGAACAGAGCTTAAATTTCATCTAGATTTCCCAGCGATGCGTACGATCGAATCTGGTCAAGTTTTACTTATCCACAATGGCAAAACTTGAGTGCCAGCCCAGCTGTGAAATCCATAAACGAAAGCAATTTTCGAGTTCCTTCAAGCGTCATGAGAACTGCTATACTGTCTCTGAATGACGAACCTGCGATTGGATTCTCTATATCACATGACAGTTCGACCACAAAGTTTTATGTGCACATGCATTTTGCAGAGATTGAACAGCTTAATCAGAGTGAATCAAGAGAATTTAACATTTATGTGAACCAGAAGCTTTGGCGCGGACCTATTACTCCCATGTACTTGCAGACAACTACAGTAAGCAGCATTTCACCGGAGGAAGGACGATTATTCGATTTTAGAATGAATAAAACTTTGAATTCAACTCATCAACCATTGCTGAATGCCGCAGAGGTTTTTCTAGTAAGGGAATTCTCGCAATCACAAACTTATCAGCCAGATGGTATGTTCTTAATCATTATTCCATTTCAATTCTCAGTTCATATTTCTTTCTGACTTTGAGAAATGTATAGTTGATGCTATTATGAATATCAAGTCAACCTACAATGTCATGAAATACTGGAAAGGAGATCCATGTTTACCACAAATTACTGTCTGGTCTGGTCTGAATTGTAGCTATGATGATCCAAAAGCTCCTAGAATCATTTCTTTGTAAGTTATTATCCGAAATTTTCAATTTTCTGTGGAAGAAAATTGCAGAAACTAAATATTGTCATAATTTCAGGAACTTATCATCAAGAGGGCTTACTGGGATCATCGCATCTTCCATATCCAAACTTACAATGTTAGAGTATCTGTAAGTATCTGTCTAACATGAAACAGCACATTCTACATAACCTGATTCTTCTCCCTGATAAGAACAAAAAGTTTCTGACAGGGACTTATCAAACAACAGTTTGACAGGACCCATACCTGATTTTCTATCTCAGCTTCCATTTTTGAGGGTCCTGTAAGTAATATAGCTGATGCCAGATTTCTTTTAAGTTTCTTCCCCTTCATGGTCATGTAGGCTGTAAGTTTTTTCGCAGAGACCTTTCAAGAAACTACCTCTCTGGTCCAGTTCCTCTTAGTCTTATCGAAAAGTCGAAGAAAGGACTATCGTTAAGGTTGGTAGTTCTTGGAAGTTTTGCAGCAGATTAGTTATCAGATTTGTTTCTTTGTGCAAAATCTAACCTTTCTTTCTATTGAATGATTCAAGCACTCGCCAAAATCAAAATACTTGTTCATCATATTTCTGCAAGCATAAGTTCATAGCTCCTCTAGTTGCAACAATTGCTGTAGTTCTTGTGATCTTATTAATTGTGCTTGCTATGGTTTGGAGGTCGAAGGGAAAAACTCAAGGTAAGATAAAACTTCAGATAATTGAAAGTTAATGATTGAACTATTTCTTAAACTACGAATCAAAAGCAGGCTGCCCAAGCTTGTATGGTCGAGTTCCCAGCTCGAAAGAAAGACGGTTTGCTTTTCCTGAAGTCATTAGCATTACCAACAACTTAGAGAGGGTTATCGGGAGAGGAAACTTCGGAACAGTCTACCATGGATACATGGATGAAGCTTCAGTTGCTGTGAAAATTCTATCTCCATCATGTTTAACTGGACATTATCAGTTCCGGGCTGATGTAAGCTCTTGAAACAACTCCATTGCTTTAGAATGAACTACTGTATAATGTTCTGAAATTTGCAGGCCAGGCTTATTACAAGTGTTCACCATAGACATTTGGTGAGCAGTTTGGGTTATTTTGAAGACGACAATGATAAAGGCTTCATCTTTGAATTCGTGCCAAATGGATCCTTGGAAGATATTCTAT
Organism: Breynia disticha f. nivosa; assembly: GCA_948193385.1. Taxonomy (NCBI): domain Eukaryota; kingdom Viridiplantae; phylum Streptophyta; class Magnoliopsida; order Malpighiales; family Phyllanthaceae; genus Breynia; species Breynia disticha. The sequence continues at coordinate 2,823 of CANYCX011222567.1, forward strand.
CTGGTAAAAGTAAGCATTTGTTGAGTTGGCAAGAGAGACTTCACATAGCCATGGATGTTGCACAAGGTCAAAAACTAACCTTTTCAATCGAAATCAACTCCATTTTTTTATCTGAAAATTGAAACTGCACTTCCTGGACTTAATTTGCAGGACTGGACTACTTGCATAATTCCTGTAGCCCATCAATCATCCATGGAAACTTAAAACCTTCAAACATATTACTGAACGAGAATTTCCAAGCCAAGTTAACCGATTTCGGTCTCTCCAAACTATACACAATCGAAAATGGAACAACCGAATATCTTGATCCTGAGTAAACCAACACTCATAGTTTCAGTCAGTTACTTTTAACCAAGAAATCTCCATGGATTGAGCTTCTTCTTTTAACCTGCAGGTATCCCGTCACCAACAAGTTAACTGAGAGAAGCGATGTTTACAGCTTTGGAGTTGTTCTGCTATCAATAATCACAAACCAGTCTGCAACTTCTTACACTGGAGAAGAAACAAGTGTGACTCAAAGGGTTAATTCGTTGGTGAAGAAAGGGGACATAAGAAGCTTAGTAGACCCAAGATTGAGAGACGATTTTCACATTGATTCAGTGTGGAAAGCTGTGGAAGTTGCTATGAATAGTGCATCACCAATCTCTGTGAAAAGACCGACCATGAGTCAGGTTCTAATGGATCTGAACCAATGCCTTGCCATGGAAATATCGAGGATGAACAGAGTGACTGGAACAATTGAGATGGTCACTGTGAATGTCAGTGCTAGTCTGGTTCCCCAGCCTAGATAGTTTTTACTTATAGTTGCAAGTCTTAATATTTTCCATATTAATTTTTTTTGTAAGTTTGGATTTCAATTGAAAATTGTGAAGTTTTTTTTATTATTTTTGTAAATTATAAGAGAATAAATAAGAAAATAAATGACATAACAATGAATGATTGTTAAAAAAAGCTTAATTAGATCACGTCTGACCCGAATTTATAGCTTAATTAGACTCAAATATCTCTCGCAAGCTTATAGGAACTTTCTCCACTACTCTATGATTTGTCAAATCCTCACCAAGAAGACGAATTTTGTTTACAACTTCCATAAGCTTATCAACATATTCTTTGATGGATTCATGATCTTTCTTTCTCAAAACTTCAAATTCTCTCTTCATATTTAGAACTTACATATGTCTAGTTCTGTCACTTCCTATATACTTATCTTTGAGTTTATCCTAAGCTTCTTTCGGTGTTTCACATGGCATAATTCTCGTAAAAATTAATTCCGAGATAGTGGCATGGAAATAAGATAAAGCTCCTAGAGCTTTTCTTCATGAGCATTGATTTGGTTAAGTGTTGGATTGTTTTCTAATGGTTGTACTTACCTCTCAATTTCAACCAATTGACCAAGACCTCTTAAATGAACTTTTATTTTCACAGCCTAAATTTACTAATTTTCTCCATTAAAAATAGATGGTGAAAGAGAAAATTTAAGGTTTCAAGTGTTTAAGGAGAGGATTTTTTGGTATATGTGATTTTAATTGTATGGACTTTATGGAAGAGAAAGATATTCGTGATTATGATTTTGTTCTTACAAGTCTTTAAAAATTTTAAATCTCTAATAACATGTTAATTTCAAAACTCTTAATCCACGCATGCTCGGAAATTCCAACAATGGTGTTCGATAATACTTATATATAAAAAGTGTGTTTATTTTTAAGGTATGGAGAGAGTATATAATAGGGATCGAATTATTCGTTTGAAAGTAGACATATTTATGTCTAACTTCAAAAGTAACTGCTCTCATTAATGGGGGATTATCTTCACAACAAAAACAGTTGAAGTACACAAAATCATCTTCAAAGCAAAAATAGTTGAAGTGCTAATGCCTAGTTCTTTACCTTTCATCGTGGGTTCATCGGTAAAAGGGTAAACCATCACACTGAGAGTACGGGGTTCGATTCTTGATTCTGTATCAACGCTAGGGAAGACATACAAGATTTGACCTGCTAGTTGGTCAAATCACTTTAGGACTCTCTACTCTTAATTCGTGGGTGGTTAGCCCAACTTTTTTAAAAAATTTGTTTACAAAAAAATTGCCTAATTCTTCACCAATTCTTTTGGTGGATCCATTTCTGATTCATTTATTGTCACACCAGGGATGCTACTTAAGATATATAAATGAAATCAAGATTTCAGATAATGTCTTTTCTTTGCTACTAATGATATATTTTCTTTACTCCTTCCGTCCCTAAATAACCGTCTTGTTTGCTATTTTTGCAACATTTAAGACAGTGATTAGGATGTATATAAATTGACTAAAACTCTTCCTCATATTTAAACGTTTTATGAACTAAATCAAATTCTGAGAAGAAAGACCAGAAACCCTTGCATTAGGTTAAAAAACAGAGAACTTGGAAATGAAGGCAGATGGTTCTACAAATAATGCACACATCATACTCAACTGGAACTGAAACAGAAGCTGATTTCTGTCAAAATGAAAATCCAATGATTGAAAATTCTAAATGACATAACACACAACATAACAAGTACAAATGATTACAATCCTGTGAAATAAATTTTAAAAAAAAAAAACTATTTCCCATTTCAGAATCTGGATGAAATAATGTCTCTGTTTAAGTTGAATCTAACATCAACAATCCAAATAACCAACATCCATCCATCCTGACTACTTGGGAATAGTCCGAGCCTTGTACATACAAATGTAAGCCATATGCCAATCCCCTGAATACATAAATTTTTTCCATGAAAATTAAGTTTCTGAATCTTATTTTTCGAAATCATATTTTCTGATATTTTACACTTGAATATTAAAAAATGTAATGAAAAGTATAATTTCATATGTTAAATAGAAAGATATTTCTTTAAAAAAATAGATTAAGAATAATTATTATTTTCCTATTGATTTCTATTGGTATCAAACGTTGAAAAATCAAAAAACATTTTTCCGGAAAATGAATTCCTCCGAATAAAGGAGCCTTAGTTTGCAACAAAGTGAACGAACGTAAAAAGCATTGACAGAGACAAAAAGACTGACATGTAAGATCAACACATGTTTCATACTCAATCAGCATTTATTTAATAGAGGCTTACCTCCTCCAGAGAGTTTAGTTATGTCTTCCTCCCGCTGTGGGATTGGGTTGTCGTCATCATATTCGATCCATTTACCTGAGAAGGAAAAGAAAAGATGGTTGAAAACAAAAATTTGAGCAGGGAGTTGAGTACTCCATTAACGACAGAGAAGACTGCAGAAAACTAACCGCTTTCCTGTTTCACCCAAGCTACGTAATGCCCTGAATCCGCACTTCTGCCCTTGTGGGTTAACACCGCAACCAAATCATATATTCCTGTCAACTCTCCCGATTCTATGTCTGACGGACCTTCTGAGACAATGAGAGTGTGTCAGACAGCCAGTTCACAAAAAAAGAACACTTCATCGGATGAGCATGGTAGAATACAGACGCAGGGAAGACAATTGAAGGTTGCATAATGAAGAGTAACCGAGTATTGGCCAAGGTTAGTCGAAGTGTTTTGCAGTTCAAGGAAAAAGCAACTAATTAAAATCTACATAAATCAGAAGCGAGAAGAGAAAACAGCTCAGCATTGCACTACAATAATGGGCTTCCCTAGTCATGGATAGCAATATGCATTGCCGGTTGATACTTGGGTACTCGTGTTACGAGTTTGCCTATTGCAGACATAATCTGAACAGGAATTCAGATAAAAAGCTTTTAAATGGTTTTTATCATATCAAGCAATGAGAGAAGTTCAACTAGTTTCCTTACCTTCTACAGAAGTGGCCTTTGATGATTCCCCACTTGCACTGGATGATCCCTGTACCAAAAGAAGTGAGAAAAAAAGATAGTAAGAGATCTGAGTATAAACATTCTTCACCTTCATATCTCCATGAGTTCAATTGTATACTCACTTCTATGTCCATTGATTTCACATCATCATTTTTCGTAACAGAGCTACTTTCCTTGCCTTTCAAGCCAAGTTTCTTACCCTCCTCATCTCTCAAAATCTGTCGGTTGCCGGACACAGCCACCAAATCAACAAAAAAAAAATTAGATGAAAACTTGTGGCAAGTTAAACTCCATGGTTCTGAATTGCCATAATTACCTGACGAGGAGTTTCCAAATTTTTACGAAGATCATCTGAACATAAATCATACACATCCAGCTCCAATGGGTAATCTACTTTCTGTCAAAGATAAAATGCATTAGAAGAAGATGAAGAATGAGAACGTGCCCAAGCTTGGAAATAAAGCGTACAATCTTCAATAGAGCGTCTTTTCTATTCAATAGTGCATTTTTTAAATTAAGAAATTCTGTTGATTGTCATTTCCATTTTCACATTTTAGATAAGTAGAAAGCATGTCTCTATAATAACTAACGGAGCAATCATTCTGTTACAGGTATATTAGTAACATCACTGGATTCTCTACAGAAGGAAACTTGCATTACCCGCAAAATCTTGGCCTTTTGGTTAGATTCTCTCTTCCAGAAGAAACGGACAAACTGAACTGTCAAGTACCTTAACAATGCAAAAATAAAGATAACAATTTTTTCTTCAACAAGAAAAGCAGGCACAGAACGTATCGAATCAGCCAAGTTTGAAAGGGCCCTGACACGTTTCATGTCACAAAACTGAACGAAGTGTGCAAAGATTTTTGTCCAGTACTTGAGACAATAATTTTGTTACTTTGGCAATTTATCTTGAAGACAACAGCAACCCCATAAGCCAACAATACCACAATACAAATGTCTACCTTGGCAATAAATTTATATGGGACTCTTTCAAGTAAATGGCACTACGACCCAATGCAGGAGAAGCTTTCTCCAATTCTGATTTCAATCCCTGTAAAAATTAGTATAATGGGATCAATGAAAAGGTAAAGTCCACCACACTATGGCGTGATTTTTTATGAAGATGACCAATTGGTAAAACCCACAATTTCTGTCACTTTAAAATCACTTCAGCGGTGAAACTTACATGTTTCAAACCTTCATGCAAATGATTGACATCTTGTGATATATGGCACTTAAGTGCATAAACAGATTCTGTCTCTGCGCTCTCTTCGCCACTTTCTTGGCAATTTACCCTAGCACCAAAGCACCACATTTAAACGACAAGGAAACACAATAACAACCAACAATAGATGAATAAAAGTAGAAGTTAACACAATGCTGAAACTGAAGCTTAAAAAATTCAACTTCAACCAAGGTTTAAATATCAATAATGGACTAGGAGGAGAGGTAAAGGACCTACCGGCTTACAAGTTCAGTGCCAAAGAGACCCTTCACTGCATCTGGATTGTCACTGAAAACAAATTGAATAAGAAAATTCAACTGAACAAATCCACTTGATGAGGCTCATAGAATAAAAATAAAATCCAAATAAGGCATGAAATTTCTGTAGGACTGTGCTGAGCTTTTCTATATATCTCACAGAATGAATGGCTCATAATTACCTGGGATTTGGTAATCGGAGCGACTGGGAAAGAGTATATAAAAGTTGCGTCCAACATTCTTCTGCATCCTGTCATTTTGATTTAGCGTAGATTAGCATTATCTTAGATAAACTACTTTCCAGCAGGACACCTTGACACACCTGCTGCATGAAGACACCATTGTGCAGCTGGCCAAATTGTGGATATTTTTTACGCAGCAACTGCATACAAAGAGAAAACAATAAATATGACAGTCTGCATTCAATATCAAAACAAATAGAATATAAAAGCAATCAAAACTGCAAAATTGCTAAAAACTTATACACTAATAAACTTGACTTGGACGATATACAGATTCATAAGTAGTGACAAGAATATCAAGATTGAAAATTTTAATAATCACAGATGTATTTAAATTTGAAATAACAGTACAATATCCAGAAGAACCAAAGTTGAGTATATTTCGACCCAAAGAGCCACTGTGCCACCAGAAGCTGCACTGTCATGTGGAAGAGATCATCACTAAATATTTCCAATTCCCAAAGTACAGAAACAAACTGATTTTTATCGGTTGTGTTCCTGCTAGAACAAGTAACTCTACACAATTTATAATTTCTTGATATAGATTTGCAATTTAAAATGCATTTCACACTCTTTAGAATAATCCTCTAACGATATCTCTAGTATTTCTAAGATCTTTGTAATTATAAAATACATTAGGCAAAACAGCAAATTTCTGATAGGATAGTTAAGCAAGGAAAGAACAAACCATCCAGAACTGCATAGGTGCAACAGGTTTGACGCTTTTATCGAGCTCATTGAACAATTCTCGTGTGGCAGCCGTCAACATATGTGATGTCTGATCCAAATCATTGTTCCTTTCAGATGGATATCTAATCATCATTGATGTTGAAAGCAAAATGTCAGTTTCATTGAAATGCGCACTAAAAAACACCAACAAACATTTCCCACACTTATTTACAACAAGAAGGAAGCTTACTTAAGTAAAGCGGATTTCAGTTCTGGGACTGAATGCAGGCATTGTATTGTGGAGTTCATGTAGCACGTATTCCCTAAATTAAATAGGCCAGCAGTGTGACCCTGGAAATATAAATTAAGCTACGTCAACTATCAATTCAACAATCAAACAAGAATTTCTTCTAGGGAAAAAAGCACAAGTGAAAAAAACAGAAGTAATTAGAATTTACATAATACTTGAATTTTGTAATGATTGAGGTCTGAAATTATTTTAAGCAGATTTTACTTTTACAAAGTGAAAGAAAACAAATTCCAAAAGTCACAAAATTACAAGCATTTGAACCTACAAGATAAAGAACCTTACCACCGCAACCGCTTGCTCTTCTTCTGGAAGATCTTCCATGAAAACAGGACCCTTCTCTGGGGCTTTCACAATCTCATCTGCAGTTCCCATCATCATCAATCTTTGGCCCTAAAAATATCATATTGAAATTGCAACTGTTCAACTTCGAAGCTCATAAATTTAGCAAGATGCTCCAAAAAATTTCGGCAGAGATAAGTTTCACCTGCTTCACTCCTAATGTTGTCCAGTCAGCATCGTCCTACATTGTTATAACAAGGATGACATCACATTTAGTATCCCTAGAATGAACAACTAAAAATAGAAGCAACTGTTCAAGTATTATATCATTACAGAATAAATCAAATGGGACCAATTTTTTTATATATTACGTTAATAAAACCATCCAATAAGCAATCACCTTCAACAAGCCACCTTTAACCATAATCTTCTGCCTCTCGGGGGATACTCCAGTCAGATCATACAACTGAGCCTTGAAAAGAGAAGGTGGTTGGCTTGTGTCAATCTCCACATTTGAAAAAACTTCCTTTTGCCATTTAACGCTAACTGCAATATCCATTCAGAATGCCGCAATCATGTGCAAAAATTTAGAACATTTAAACCCGAAAAAAAGCACAAGATAACCAATCTAAATACTCAATGCATTCCCATTACATTCACTAAAACCAACATAATGTACTCAAGCTAAATTAAACATTAGAATAATTGCCTCAGCAAACAACCATGAAAGCTTCCACTGGTAATTGAAATTTGAAAACAGCATTGTTTCTTAAAGTTTAAAAACGCTAATCCAGATATTGGAACTCAATCACAACTGAAAAAGGGCAAAATCACCGAGTTGTAAACTAAGCTTTCAATCTCTACGCTAGCTTCCAACCATTAAAAATACACCAAACGACCAACACAAACACTAAACTATACGAAGAAAATAATAAATTAAAATCTATCATCAACAACAACGATTACAAATCTACATTCTCCACTCAATAAAAAAAATGACATTCACTAGTATAAAATAACTAAAAAGAACAAACAACCCGGTTCATCAAATTCAAAAACAAACCCAAAAGAATCAAACTTTAGCATCCACACTGACAATCGATATTATCTTTTTTTACAAGGAAAAGGGCTGGATGAAACTGTAAAGCAAAGTAAGAGGGATACCTGTAAGCATGCTTGATGGGTAGCTGTCGGTGATGATAAAGCGAGTATATTTATGTTGCTTGGAGAATAGGAGATATCAAAAGACAAGCTTTGAAGGAGGATTGTTGCTTTTGGAAGTGATTTTCGGTCTGTGGTCTTATAGGGACATTCCGTCCGGGTCTTTCTTGCCCGACCCTCTTTCTTTGGATACTTATTTGGGTTGATTTTTTTTTCCCTCTTAATATACTTGACAAATTATGACAGAATAATCAATAAAAATTACATAAATTTAAATTTCATAATATTTAAAATATAAAGGCTGATATTGATTAAAAAAATAATGCATCGTAATTATGATTTGATTAATAAGAATTATCATTTTTACTTATTTTAGCTGTTAAATTTAATAATATAATTCTTTTTACAAGAAAATATAATTTGTAAATTTAATGAACCTTGTTTTTTGCTGAAATATTGTTTAATTGTAATTTAATTTTTATAAATTAAAAACTATAAACTGGAGAAGCTGATTGTCACTGAGAGACTCTTTCGTTAATGAATCTCATTAATGTTTGATTTCAATAGATTTACTAAAAAAAAATTAATAATGTAATAGCTTGTAGTCTAATTAATATAATACAACCAATATATGATTTACTTGGTTTTTTTAAATCATTCAGTATTTTTATTTTCGGTGAGAATTAGTCTGAAATTAGAGCAAGGACACAATTCGTATCTTGCGAGGGGATCTAAATTTGAGGAGTACACTCAGTTAGGGATGACAACTGAAGTGAGAATCCGTGGAGAACCCTTTTCCTGTTCTCATTTTGACCGGAGAATCCTTGGTTTGACCGAGTTTGGGAGGGGAAGGAAGCGGGTATGGTATCCCCTTCATCCTTGCGGACAATCTCCATCTCTGTCCCTCTCAAATAACACTCGCATTCATATCCATTAATGTATATTAATTATATATTTATAGTACATATATGTTATTATTATTATTAATATATATATATATATATATATTACAGGAGGTGTATGATTTTTCGGCTCATATTAATCGATTAGAAATAAAAAATATTAATAAAAAAATTACAATAAATATTAAAACAAAATAAAAACAAATATTTAAAAATAAATATAAAACTAAAAATCACACAAAAATATATCCACATATCAAAATATTAACAGTAGAATTCATTAATAAAAGGTTAGGGAAGGATTTTTTTTTAAAAAAAAAAGAAAAGAGATAAACAGTTGTCTATATTAAATAAACCTTGGAATAGGGAAATGAAGGAAATTAGAAGGATATATATATATATATATATATATATAGTTTAGACTTATGACAGAAGTACATTACATTCAAATATGGGCACCAATGTATTAGTACATGTTTCTACCATTCAACGGAGAAGGAGAACAATTAGGAGACGAAGACACCATAAATAGATTACGCATAGGCAAGCCAACAGCAAGCAGAAGATGAGAAATGTGATAGCGACTTTCTATCAGATGTGGATTAAGGAGTAAAAAAGATAGACAGTTGTTTTCTATTTATGTCGGCCATTTATTTGTAATTATTGTCTTGTAATTATTGTCAAATTTAAAATCGTCCACTTGGACGGTCTAGATTAAATTTACTTTTTGTAAAGATTCCCTTCTTGCCTCTATAAGGTCACCAACAAATTTTCAATAAACATCTCTCTCTGTCTATATATATATATAATCGAACCTTTTCTCGTTGGATTGGGTAACCAGCACTAGTAGGTCAACCCACATTTGATATAGAAATGAAGGTTCCTGAATGTTGTACCAGTCATTCATCTAGTCCCAAGGGGGCTTCCCAACTCAAGCTACTCGGAAATAGTTAAAAACCGAGTGTAGACGACTCTATTCCGCTTTCCGTCTCTGCGGTTTTCCGTCCCTTTCAATAGGAGACTAACTCTGGCCGGGCATTGCGAAATGATCAATATCAAAACAGCCATAAGTGATTGGCTCACGACTCCGTAGAATGAGATTCGAGCGCTAACCTGTGCCAACAGCAATATATTTTATCTTCGGTGCCATTGCTAGAGTGATGGATATATCATATATAATTATTTTCTAAAAGAATATTGTATCTTAATTATTAAAATTTAAATTATATTTATTTTATTATATATTATTTTTAAATTAACTTTTAGTATTAATGCAGATGGGCAGCAATGAGTTTGGGGTTTGGGGATGGGATGGTGGAAGAGGTCCCCAAAGATCCCGTCTCGTTGTCATCTCTACACCCAATCAAATTTTATAAAAACTGAGTTGTCAACATTTAAAATATGCTAATCGTTTAGAAATATCGCGACAGAGTGCTGTAGTGATAATAATATTTTTTATTTGTTTAAATTATTTTGTATTAAACTCTATTAAATAAAATTATTTATACTAAAATAATTAATAAAAAATTCTTGACGTTATAATAAACAATTTAATTTGTGAAAAAATATCATTAAAACGATTGATTTTAACACGATAAAATTCTAGCAAAAATATTTTATGAAAAATAACATTAAAAAATGTAAATTAAAAATAGTACAAAAGTAACATAAATAAATTTAAAATACTGACTCCTTATTAAAGTTTATAAAAAAATTTGTAAAAATATAATTATATAAAAATTAATATAATTTGAGCTTCAAATATTTAGAATTAAAAGAAGTAATTGGAATGTATTTGTCTGTATGGCGGTGTTGAGTAGGGTATTGGCATATTCTTCCCCAATGTAACCAACCTTCAATCCCCTCCCCTCGCCAAACACCCACTTCTCACTAACACCATTTTTTTGTACCTTAATTATATCACAAAAACAACCGAAAATGTACCGTGACTCCTCCAAGCTCGGCGGCCGCGGCGGCGGAGCTAACCCCAAACGCCTCTCCTCCTCCTTCCCTCCTCTCCGCCCTTCCGGCCCCACCTCCTCTCGCCTCGCCCTCAACCCCCGCCCTCCCTCCTCCTCTGCTGCCGCCGTGGAGGAGAGTTTCTCTCTCGTTCCCGGGAATAATTTGCCCGCTTTCGCTATGATTATTAGACTTGCTCCTGATTTAGTCGATGAGATTAAACGAGCTGAATCTCAAGGCGGTTCTGCTCGGGTTCGGTTTGGTTCGGTTCCTGCTAACCCCACCGGAAACGTGAGTCTTAAGTTTTGGCATCGGTGAAGTTACATCTTTGTTTGGTTTTGGTAAATTGTTGTGATTGTGTGTTAGTTTAGTGTGAATTGCGATGGTGTTTTAAAGTTTGTTTGATTGGTTTTGGTGAATTGTGCCGTGAATTTAGTTTATGGAGTATTGAGTTCGGTACAGTTTTGTGCTATGTCAATTTGGACTTGACTTAATTTAGCCTGATGTTAATTGTTGTTGGATGTATGGATTCTTTGTTTACAAGCCATAGGATTTGGGGTTAACTCTGCGGAAAGATTTAAGATATTTACTTCATCATCAATCACTTGTCGCTAAGTTAATGTCGGTCTACTGCCATCTGTTCCAGATCTTAAAATAACATTAAAAGTGATAATTGTGTTTTATATTTGATTGGTCTAATCGTGAGAAGTGTGTTGAGTTGAGTTGTTGAGTCTCAAGTTGGATCTTGGTTGTTCTTCTTAAGTGTTGAATATGTAATGCAATGTTTTCATCTTTGATTGGTCACATTGCTCTGCTTATGGGGTTAATATGCTTGCATTGCGAATTTAGCATGTGGATCCTCAAAACTGAATTTGGAAATGAGAAGGTTCTAAGCTTTTGGGGCAATAAAATTTATATGTAAATATGGAATTGAATTTGGAGACTCACGTATTCCAATTTTGCATAATGTCAGCTAAAATAACATATTTTTAATTCATGTAATTTTGGATGTTGGACTAATTTGGGCTGTCGCATAGCAAGTTTGCTTTATTTTCCTTCTGATTGCTTTATTTTCCTTCTGAACTGTTGAATATATAGTGGAATATTTTTTTTTTTCTTTGATTCGTTGCAGTGCTGCTCTTATGTGCTAGTTCAGTTATTAAGTTTCCCCCCTTGTTTTAATGAAGTGTTGCACAAAATTGAGAGAAGTTCCAGTATGTAATGCATTATTGTTTATGTTGCATTAGGTTATTGATGTAGGAGGTAAGGAGTTTAAGTTTACATGGTCAAAGGAGTTTGGTGACCTGTGTGATATATATGAAGAGCGGCAAAGTGGTGAAGATGGGAACGGATTGATGGTTGAATCTGGATGCGCATGGCGTAAAGTTAATGTTCAACGTATCTTGGATGAATCCACCAAGAATCATGTTAAGATGCTGTCGGAGGAAGCTGAACGAAAATTGAAATCGCGCAAGTATGTTGTATGATTGCCCAAATTGCCTTTGCTTTATATTTCTGTTTCTTCTTATTATTTTAAGACTGTATTAGCAGATTTTCTTGTTGAAATGAAGGACTTGCTTTTGGCGAGTTTCAACTCATGGTCTCCCTTTTTGCATGCTGTAGATTTCTATAGTTAATATTGCTTTGAAGGTTATGTTAGGTTTCTTTCTGCTTTATATATAGCTAAAAGCTATTTAGAATGTAGTGTTTCCTCTTCTTTATGTGGATTGTAATGCCGGATAATACTTTGGATTCTTGCGGTTTGATTGAAAATGGAATTGGGTGGGCAGGGGTGTTTGAGCATAGGTGATCCTTTGACTATTTCCCACATGAGATTGCTGTTGATGAATGTTTGAGAAACGGTTTGGCATTTGCTTCTATGCCTTTAAGTATTGAAAATATGTATCCATATTCAATTGAAGTTTAACTGCAAATATATTTCCTCTGGTGACAGAGCTATTGTGCTAGAACCAGGGAACCCTTCCATGAAGAATCAAATAAAACAATTGCAAGCTGTTGAGAGTAAGCTTTCCATTCAGATTTTTTAAAGCTGGATTTTGGAATATGATTGCAATTTCAAGATCTGTTATTAAACCTTCAGTTATATTTGACTGGAAATGCACTTTGTTAACTAGTTGATTGGTTCTTTGTTTGCAACATTGCTTTTCAAGGAAGGGGATCTTTATATGTAGTTTCCAGCATCTAAGTTTTCCGTCTTATTTCAGCTAATCCATGGATGAGAACGCCTTTTAAGCAAAAGAAAGGGGTGCCTCCATTTAAAAAGCGAAAAGTGGAACCACCACAAGGTATACAATATACAAGCCTATTTGAATAAAAAAATCTCTCTTTCTAATTGATCCCCGCATTGTTGTTCAAGTCTTTAAGAGAATTTGCTGTGAGCATTAAGATTTGTTTTCAAGCCGTGGCAATTTTTTGGTTATTCCATCTATGTATTGTTTTTTGGAAGTTTCTAACATACCTTAATTGCAGTTGGAGGCCCACCAAAATCTTCTTTTAAACCTGGATTAACTGCAACTTCTAGTGCTAAAGGTAGGCGCTCGTCATCACCTCTGCCCCCTCCTCCCGAGCGATCTGGTACGCCAGCATCTCCATTTACTGCAGCAGTTATTGCCAAGAGTCAGTTAAGCACTGAAGAGATTTCAGTCGCTCAGAGAAAAGGTAAAGAGAGTGTTTCAACTGCTGAGAAAGAAAACCCAACTAGGGTAAACAGTGTCATGCAGGAGACACCTGGACGCAAATGGAACCCAGAGGCTAAATCAGTGGAATTGGAGAGTATGCTAATTAATTTACTGACTGAGAACCCCACAGGCATGAAATTGAAGGTATAAATGAAACATATTAACATTGTTAACCCAAATTTCTTCTTTCCATCTTCTTAATTTATAACTTCCTGCTATTACTTTTTCCCCTTATTTGTGTAATTCTTTGTAGGACATTGAGAAAGCCATTGATAATACAATTCCAAACCCTGCAAAAAAGATTGAGCCCATATTGAAAAAGGTGAGTGGTGACATTCTCAACGCTTTTACCTCCAGGATGTTGTGTGTTCTATTTTCTTATTGTACCATGATTATCAGATTGCAAATGTCCAAGCGCCAGGGAAATATGTCTTGAAACCAGGAATGGAGTTGGAAATCTTCAAGAAACCTTCATCTGAAAGTGGAAGGTACATGCTGTTCATTTGAATGAGGAATGTTTTTTAAACTTCACATGGGTGTTGCTGATGTGAGTTTATCCTACTGTTTACTGAGTGCATGATGCCATTATATTCTTTTATCTTGGCAAGCTAGGAGTTAGCATAGGCCAAATATTTGGATTTGTATAAATTTTGATTAATTTTTTGTTTAGGCAGCTTGTGAATTTTATTGAATATCTTTATAATCCCTGTTTATCAGCTCTTCATGGTTTAAAATTTTGTGAAATGTTACATTTATAAAAATTCACTGACTAATTTATTTGAGCTGTTAGAGAAATGTTTCATTTTTCTCTTTATTAATCATTTATCTGCTGAAAACTTTTTTTATTTCCATTCCACATTTGTACTCGATTGAATATGCTTGCTCATTTCTGATCTTTTTCAGAAGTACCTTTCCAAGTTCTGGTAGAATATAATAGTTATTAAATTCTCTTGTTGACATATCCAGTTCTCCTGAAGACATACTGCAACATGTACCGACTCCTGAAGAAAAAAATAGGCATAGAGATACTCCTGAACCAAGACCTGCAGAAAGAAGTCCTGCCAAATTGGAGGAGCTTTCCCAACTAGGTAGTAAACTTAGAGAAGAAAATAGTGTATCTGAAAAAATTGACATAGAACAGCAGTCACCTTATATTTTTGGCGAGAAGGTTGATAACAGTGAGCGGCAGGTGGGAAGTTCCAGTAATAGCGGAACTGACAGTGATAGTGAGAGTGACAGCAGTGATAGTGGGAGTGACAGTGTTAGCCGTAGTAGAAGCAGAAGTAGAAGCCCAGCAGAAAGTGGAAGTGGCAGTAGCAGTGATAGTGAAAGTGATGTTTCTTCCAGTGGTAAAGAGGGTTCTGACGAGGATGTGGATATTATGACCAGTGATGATGATAAAGAACCCCAAAAGCAATTACAGCCCTCTGAACCAGTGATCTCAGCATCACTAGATCCATGGGGATCTATTCCAAACGGGACAGATGAGAAGCAAGATGGCGATGAATCAGATGCTGTTGACATTGAAGGCCATGAATCTGATGCAGTTGACATAGAGAAAGATTTGCTTGATAAGAAAGAAACAGAAACTGCTGCAAAAGAAAGTATATTTCCAGCTGAAGAAGCTGTTGATGGAGCAAAATCCTTTCCTTCTGATCAAGCACTTAAGACTTTTGTTGGAAGTTTGTTTGATGATAATGAAACTTTTGATAAGGAAAGTGATAGGCACGAACAATCAGATAGCTCTGAAATGATTTCTAAAGGTAAATCCAAAAGGGGCTCTGATACGAAGTATGGCGACGGGAAATCTGATCGTGCCAAAAGACCAAAGGCGGAAAGCTTTCCCCGCGCACCTGTTTCTGGCGGTAGGGATGCCCAATATTTGGAGGATCCTAGCAATAGGCTTCCAGAAGACACTTATAAGGGCCCTGAAAATCAGATGATGAATAGGGCTGACAGAGAAGGATACAATGATTTTGGTTCAAGCAAGGGAAACAACCAAGCTTTTCATGGAAAATCTAGTTCAGATTTTCAGCAAACAGAGCGAAGACCTTTTGATAAAAATACAAGGGGAAGGGCTCCTGATGCGGGTGGGAGGTCCAAAAATGCTGAAAACAAGGTACATGGCCATAAGTTTCCGGAAAAGGTTCATAATGTGCATGACAGTTTTCTCCCACAGAGAGAAAAGTCTTCTAGGACCGTTCATAATGAGGACAATCTCGTAAAAGAAAAAAAAGGTTCAAGAAATTCCAAAGACGGTGTTTCTGGAGGCAGACATTCAGCTCCGTTTGACTATGATTACAGGAAACAGGGTGAGGTATTTGGTAAATTCAAGGATGCAGCCCAAGTTACAAACTCGCATATGGTATCGCCAAAGGATAGCAACAAAGCTGATACAGATAAACACGCAGGTACAAGTGGAAGAGGTCTCCAAAGAGAGCTTTCAGACTTGGAAATGGGAGAACTTCGTGATCCATTACCTGAAGAAAAGCCAGTTAAAAAGCAGTTTGAGAGGAAAGGTTCTTTTAAACAATCTGAGAACAAACAAAGCACGTCAGACAATTATAATCCAGATATAATAAAGGGAAAATATGGAGGTAAGCCAGCGTCAGATTTGGGAAAACCTTCCCCCAGTATAGGTGCTGGGGTTAAGCAGACCCCAGAACATCATAATGAAGCTATTATGAAATCTCGCAACAAAAATGTCCCACCTCAGCCCCAACACAATGCAAGAGCAGATGCTCATGAAATTGGATCTCAGGTTGGTAAGTTGGCAGATGTGAATAGCAGATTCAAACAAAATGAATCTGGGCAAAAACTAGGTAATGGTGCTGAAAGCAACAAGAAAGCCCCCATTACTGGACAACATTTCCAGGACTCTAAACGTGGATTTAGTTCACAATCAGCAGTAGAAAATAAAACACGAACTCCTCAAACAGTGGCTGATCTCACAGATGGAGGAATGGATACAAACTTGACCAAGGGTGGTCGAAGGAAAAGGGGGTCATCTTCAGAGGATGATAGCTTTTCATACTCGAAGTTTGAAAAGGATGTACCTGACCTCAAGGGACCAATCAAGGATCTAACTCAGTAAGTAATTTCACATGGCTGTTATCTCTATTTGTTGAAATTTCCCACCACGTATTATCTGAGTTGAAGTTTATACTTGATCTCAGGTACAATGAATATGCTACGGAATATCGTGATAAGTATGATGCTTATTTCTCCTTGGACAAGATTCTGGAGAATTACAGGTGCTTTGAAGATTTCTTTCACTCATTTTCTACTTTATAATGCTTTTATATTGGCTGTGTTCATCTTCTTTTGGCAATGCATTATTTGTTGGCCATTCAATGATGAACAGCAAAACTAGAACCAAGAGTTCTGCATCTGTCAGTCTATCTGGGCAATACATATTTAATATCCTGCTATTTGCATTTGGTATTGTCTTATAAATCCAACTGTTCTTTGTAGGAATGAGTTCCTTAAAATGGGAAAAGATCTTGAACTTGCAAAAAACCGGGATCCAGACCGGTATAATAAGATTGTGGCGCAGTTGAGGGAATCTTACCTTCAGTGTGGAACGGTATGTTATCTGCAAGTCTTTTTTGGTTCCATTCGTCTGCCTTCTCTTTATGCAAATAAACTCTTTAAGCACATTAAATTTTCTTTTGAAATGTGAATGAAATGGGGTTACAACTTACAACGACAAGATTGGCAATACTTCTCATGCAATGCGAAGAGTGTTTACCAGCAGTTTAGCTGGAAACGGAAAAGTTTTGAGATCCCATTATTAGCATAACATTTTAAGTCTACGACTTGTTCTTTTTCGAGTATTGTGATGGAGAATTTTTAGTTTGAGCTCTCAAATTCTTCCTTTATTTCATCTCTTTAAATTCAATTAGTCAAGTCGGAACTTTGTAGTTTGACTCATGAAAGGTAATGGTGTGATCTGCAGAAGCATAAACGACTGAAGAAGGTGTTTATCATTCTGCACAAAGAATTAAAGGTGATACTAGTCGACCTCAAACTTATTTGCTTTCCGTTCCGTTCCGTACCTATTTACAGACTGTTTTCCTAATATTCTGTTTGTATTTGAATATGATCTCCAATTGCAGAACCTTAAGCAGAGGATGAAAGACTTTGCACAGTTGCATACAACAGTAGAATAGATTGAACAAAGAGATGTCGGAATGGAGGAAAGTGTATATGTTTTTGGTAGAAAGTAGAATGTTGTGCATAACTGAGTTCATTAAAGCATTCTTTCATGTATATTATTACCCATCTAGAGTATCCTTGGGAAAATTGTTCAAATTTCATTCATTACAACCCGCTCAATGCGCGGCGTATTGATATAATGTCGGTGAAATTATTATGTCCCATTTTTATTAAAATTGGTGGTTAGTTTTTTATTTGAGTTATTTATTATTTTTTTCAGTAAGAACTTCTCAATCCAATAAGTTCAAGAAACATTATTTTTCGCACCATAAGAAAATAATATATAATAGGATTCGGGTTGGCAATTAAGCGGTTTTAGATTGGACATAAATAGGTCAATCCGTTTATAACATAAAAAACAGGTTAAAAGAGTTTATTTCTTTGAATTCATTTATGATTTGTGTAATTTATTTAAAATAAACGAGTTAAACAAATTTAAACGAATTAAATGGACATCCGTAATAATACTATTCATTTAATATCCATTTATAAACCTTAAAATCAAAAGTATTATCCATAACTATAATTTAATAATTATTTTGTATTTATATATATATTACGTTTATCTGGAATATTATTTTTTGTGTTTGATATTATAAATGAATATTTATTGTTTTAGTTGAAATTATAACATTAATGTGTAAATATATATATATATATATATATATATATTAAAAATGATAAACAGGTTAAATGAGTTAAATGGGTCAAACAAATTAAATATGTTAACAACTTACATGTAACTTTGTTTACAATAAATAGATTAATCCATATAGCTCGTATAGTAATTAGGTCGGGTTTGAGTTGTAAACAGATCAACCCATTTAAAGTTCGAGTCATAAACGAGTTGACTTGTTTAGACATGATCCGAACCAAATTGTCACTCTTCAAAAAATAAATATTATACTTGTACGGAAAAAAAACTGTTTTCTAGCAAAATAAGAAATATTAACTTTTTCAAAAAATATTTTTAATAAAACTAACTTTTAAATTATCAAATATCTAATTATCGTAATATTTTTAAAAAACAATACCAAACAGCACCTTAGTCACATTAGACTCCAAATTGTGACCAATTCTTGGATAAGGTCACTAAAGACACATTGTAATAATACCGTTCATAAAATAAAAAGTATATGATTTTTTGTTTTTTCAAGATGAAAAATTGTGTAACTTTTTTTTTTCAAGATACACAAAAATTATAAAATTATATGGAAAAATAGACGAATAAAATAAAAAATTAAAAAAATTTAATAGTGATGAGACGTTCTCACTAACGGTAGGTGAGAATGTCCTCACCTAAGTATCAACTTGCAGATCATTCTCCTTTTCCTATTAAAAATTCAAAAAAACTCACAAAACAAACATGTCCTTTTTTGTTTTTTATGAGACAAACATAAAATGAGAATTTTACATAAATTAACAATTTTGATAACATATATTATAAAAATATTTAAAAAATTTAATTATAAAGTAATTAATTTAAAAGTTTATATTGTATAAATAATTAAATTTAAAAATTTACACACGTTCACATTTGTAAGTTTATATACGTACACATAAACTTAAATAAATTTACAAATTTAATTATTTTTATAGTTTAAAATTTCACATTAATTATTTTTAAAACTATTTTTTACAATAATTTTATAATATAGAATTTCAAAAAGCATAAACAAAAACTGATGTAACAATGGAATAGGCCTAATTTTGCAAAAATAATAAAAATATAAACTGTAAAAAAGAATTTTTATTTTCATGATTGCCTCAACGGAAGTTGACATAAACAAGTTGTATCCTTAAAAACCGTTAAAAACGTGGGGAAAAGAGAAAAGAAAAATAAAAATTGAAAAATCTTTCTATCTAACAAACGCATTCTGTGCTTTTATGCTATGCACACTGAACAGAACAACCGATCATTCACTCTTTTCATCTTTCAATTTCACCTTATAAACCTTCTTCTCCATAAGACCTTCACTTCCCACTTCTAAAAGACCGATTTTTAGTCTTCAAACAAGTAAAGGACTCGCCTTTGAGACTGTTACTTTTTCTTCTTTTTTTCAGGTAAATTTTCAATCTTTGGCTATGTTTAAGCTTCTGGGTACTGTTTAAATCCAGTTTTACATGTGGGTTTTCTGAGAAATTATAATTATAGCTTTTTGCTGGTGTTGGGTTGGTTAATTTGGATGTAAAAGTTTAGTCTTTTATGAGTAATTGTGGTTATGTACAGTGGTATGTCTTGGTTTTTGAATTTTGTTGGATAATTGGTTGATTTGTGTTTGAAAAATATCGTATGGTATGATTGGTGCATAAGAGCATTGTTTGTTGGTTATTTAAGGAAATAAGTAGTGATTTCTTATTGGTTATGATGGATTAAAGTGGTGCAGTGATTGCTTAAATTTTTACTAGTGTGGATCGTGTAGTGATTTTGAAGGTATAGTGGGTATTAGTGATTAGTTGGCAAGTTATGTGGATTTCAGATGTTAATTATAATGGAATAATTGATTCAATGTATTTGATTACCTGTTCATTCCATTTTTGTCTATCATGGTTCACGATGTTGTGCTGTTGTGAGTTGAGTCCTTGGCTTTCTTCATCATTAATTAAGCTCTCTCATGTGTTTTTTGTTTTAAACAAATGATGGCTAATGTTATACTTTTAGTGTTATACTGTTGTGCGATGATAGAATGTGTCAAAATTAAAGAAATTCTTTCTTTAAGGAATTTGAATATTTGATCTCTAAAATCGTAGAACTTATCTTCTGCATAAATTTACTGGGATGAACTAACTTGAGGTTTCTGCTGTTTCATCCTTTTTGCCTTCCCTATTCCAATTTATTTGCCTGTCAATAAAAGCAATGACTTGGAAGCATGCTTTATATGTGATAATAGGTACTACATAGTTGCACAGTGTAACTGGAATCTGATGCTGAATGTTGCTACCAAGTGCTGGAGTTGGGATGAATTCTATGGATGACATGAATTTGATTCAACAAGCACAAAGGCATCACTTAGTTGTGAGGGATCTTGGAGAGGAGATTGACTTGGAAATTGGTCATGGAGATGATGATCCTTCATTTGCTAGCACCCCTCTCGTTAGTGGCTCTACACGAGAACCTTCTGTAGAGGACCATGACGAGACCAAGAATATGTTAATGACTGGTCAACAAACCAACGACGATCAAGATATATCAAAAACACAACCAGCAAAAAGAAAGAAGAAGGTGGTTAAAAGATGGAGGGAGGAATGGGCAGATACTTACAAATGGGCTTATGTGGATGTGAAGGAAGGAACCGCAAGGATATTTTGTTCAGTTTGTAAAGAATATGGTCGGAAGCACAGAAGGAATCCATATGGGAATGAAGGCAGCAGGAATATGCAGATGAGTGCTCTAGAAGAGCATAATAATAGTCTGCTTCATAAAGAAGCACTTCGTCTTCAAATAGCATCCAAGGATAAAATCGTGGCTGATAAACCCGTATATGTAAAAGGTTTTAGCTTACTCTGTGTTTAATATCTGTCGAAAGATTTTAGAGATCTGTTATTTTCATAGTAGTGTTCACTTATTTAGGATTGTACACAGATATTTAGAACCATTTTATTATCTGCTTTAGTGTTTGTACCTTGAGTTTTTCATTTTTCTGCAAATGTTCTTATCTGTGTGTTGCTTCAATGCCTTGAATGAAGCTCTTATGTCAAAAACGGCTGGATCAATTGTTGAAGCAACTCTAAGAAGGGATCCTCATGAGATTGAATTTATTCAATCAGTGCAAGAAGCAGTCCATGCTTTAGAAAGAGTAATTGCCAAAAATTCACAGTAAGATGCTGTAGTTTCGGACCTTTTCTGTCTTTTTTTCTTAATTATATAGAGTGAAAGAACTTTCCTTTTTGTTTATATCTTCATGAAGTGACTTGACTTTGTTTCAGCTACGTCAACGTCATGGAGCGCTTGTTAGAACCTGAACGTATGATTGTTTTCCGAGTTCCTTGGATGGATGACCGGGGTGAGACGCATGTCAATCGAGGATTTTGTGTGCAATTTAACCAAGCCCTAGGTCCTTGTAGGGGTGGTATTCGCTTCCATCCATCAATGAACTTAAGTATTGCCAAGTTTCTTGGCTTCGAACAGGTAATCTTTTTGTTAGGGAATGATTTTGTTTAATCAGTCCGTCAAATCAATTCTGAAGCCTTGCCATCTATTTTTCTCCAAATCAAATTGAATCTACCGTATATGGGGTTTTGTGATGTAATTCTATTGAACCAAAGTGGGAAAGATTTTTTTGCGACATAGAAGAATGAAAAAGGTTTTGGTCTAATTAGATCTCACATTTCCTTGCAAATGAAGATATTTGGTTCTGACAGTTGCTGTATCCTGTGACAGACGATGAAGAATGCTTTATCACCATGCAAGCTAGGAGGGGCTGCTGGTGGAAGTGATTTTGATCCGAAAGGAAGAAGTGAGAATGAGGTACTAATATATATTTTTATTCTGATGGTATCTTAATTTAATTTTGTTTGACATTTAAAGTCTCTTATGCTTTTGTAAAATCATATGCTGGCAGGTCATGTGTTTTTGCCAAAGTTTCATGAACGAGATTTATAGATATCTAGGTCCTGATAAGGTAAGTGGGTTGGTCCCTATATTTCTATTTCTACTATCTTCAATTTATATTGCTCACTTTTGTTTTTGTGAGTGTGATTTCTGATGGTTTTCGCATTTTAGAACCTTCCTTCAGAAGAGATGGGTGTTGGAACCCGGGAAATGGGCTATCTCTTTGGTCAGTATAGACGTTTAGCCGGTCATTTCCAGGTATATAACGTCATGTTTTTTCTTTGAAGTTACTTCCTTGGCACCTTTTGGACTGGTGATTTGGAGATGTAACTTTATGGCTTTATATGTATGCTTCACTTATGCAGGGGAGTTTTACAGGGCCAAGGATATTTTGGTCTGGGTCTAGCCTTCGAACTGAAGCTACTGGTTATGGGCTGGTACAGTAACATCAACGAACTCTTGTATCACGTGTCCTTGTAGTGTGCCGTAATATCTTTTCTGTTCAAGTTTAGCATCAGTGAATTGGTTTCAACTACTTGCTGAATGTTCTCGAGTTAATTGTGTTAAAACTTTAAAATTCCTTTTGTTCAGGTTTTCTTTGCACAGCTTATACTGGCAGACATGAATAAAGAACTCAAGGGACTTAGGTATTTCACTTAACTAGGATAAATACGGCCTGTTGCCTTGTCTCAACTATGAACTAGCTTGATGTGTGATTGCAAGTGTACAAATGCTTCTTCTCGCACATGGTTATACTTTTGCGATGGTTACTTGATCTTTTAAAAAGAGCTTTATTGCTGTTGAAAGTTAGTTGCAGCTCTAGGCAGTGCTTCTTCCAGTGTTGAGATGTTTACTTTGCATTTTGTGTCCAGATGTGTTGTGAGCGGGTCTGGAAAGATTGCAATGCATGTCTTAGACAAACTTATCGCCTATGGTGCTATTCCAATTACTGTTTCAGGTGCCTTTGCCATTCTTGAATGATGTTGTGTCAAAGGGAGTGCACTTGTTTTTGATAAATCAATATAATGTGGCAGATTGTTTTAGATAATTCTTTCAATGTTTGTTGTTTATGTCAAACCTTTTTCTTTGTCGGAAAAGTTTATGGCATAGACCATGATGCTACCTTTTGTACTGTAATGTCAGTAGTGACAGGGCATCGCTGCTTTAATTTTTTTTTTTATTAGTTTCTAATAGACATTTATTTTTTTTTGAAAAGTACTTTTGCATGTGAAACACATTGTTCGTTTCACTAGCACCTCAAAATCACTTTTGTTTTGGAGTGTCTAACACTTTTCTCATGGAGAAGATATTCCTTTGTCATTTTGTGGTGGAACACCGTCGTACAGCAGCTTGTCTAATGTATGTGTTAACCAACGTTGAATTGAGCAGATTCAAAGGGATATCTAGTCGATGAGGATGGTTTTGACTTCATGAAAATATCATTTTTGAGAGATATCAAGGCCCAGCAGAGAAGTTTAAGGTGTGTTTTCTACCATTTCTTCAATCATCTTGATTTCAAATTCTTATATTAAATCTAGTCTTATGTTCTTGTGTGGTGGCCTTTGCAGAGACTACTCAAAGACTTATGCTAGGTCCAAATACTATGATGAGGCAAAACCTTGGAGTGAAAGATGTGATATTGCCTTTCCTTGTGCTTCCCAAAATGAAATCGATCAATCAGATGCCATCAATCTTGTTAATTCTGGTTGTCGTATATTAGTAGAAGGTAGCAAGTTTGATTGCGGTTATCTCATTTTCTGTTTTCAGATTTGATGCAATTGCCAGGTTATTCGTGTTTTCTGTTGTGTAGGTTCGAACATGCCCTGTACCCCTGAAGCAGTTGATGTTTTGAGAAAAGCCAATGTTCTCACAGCTCCTGCGATGGCCGCTGGTGCTGGAGGGGTATTATTTCTCTTTATTTAACGTTTCGGTCATACTAATGTATGATATATCACTAATTAACCTTTGGAATATGGATGTAGTACAGAGCTGAACAATCATACATCTTGTATCTTTCATTCTTAATGGTCTTGAATCCAGGTAGTTGCTGGAGAATTGGAACTAAATCATGAATGCAATTTGATGCAGTGGTCGCCTGAAGACTTCGAATCTAAATTGCAGGTAAGATATCATTTGTTCTCTTTCTCTGCTTGCATGTATTCAGTATGGGATATGAAAACTCAATTGTCTTTTGCACTCTGCAAAGAAGCCAAGTTTTGTGCTGACAACATGGTTCTTTAAGTTAAGACACATTAGTTTAGAGATTTTATTCTTCTCCTGAATACCAATGTAAAGTTTAAAACTGGCATTTTGAATTTCTAATTTTGGTTCTTTGGCAGGAGGCGATGAAACAGATATATCAAAGAGCTCTCAAAGCAGCAAGTGACTTCGGGTGTCAAAAAGAGAATCCTGAGTAAGTGCTCTTCTCCTCTAGAAAATTATATCAGGAACATTTTTATTCACTTCACATGGATAAAGATCTGAGGTTTTATTTCGTCAGAAAATCGCTTGCCACAAAACATTTATTTCTTCTCAATAATAATGCCACCAACTAGTATTTCACTGTCTGAGGAAAAAATGGAGCTATATAATTGTGCAGTGTTGCCTTTAGTCAAGCGAAATATTCTGAAACATCATTTGTTTATCATGCTCAAATGTTATGAGAAATCGATTCTTGGTTCCTTCTCGGCAGGTCGTTGGTTCACGGATCTGTTATTTCAGCGTTTCTGACAATTGCGCAAGCTATGACGGATCAAGGATGTGTATAGAACTCATACGAATAATGTAAAATTGGTTTCATCTGCAGCTAAAGCTGCTATTCTTGACATTTGTAACATATGTGTTGTAGTATCTATGATATGAAAAGAGAAATTGGTGGGGAGTTTTTGAAAAAGAAAAAGCTGAGAAGAGTGGAGGATTAATTATAGAAACAGAAAATTAGGATGGAAGGGAAGTGCATATTCTTGAATCATTTGAGCTTTATAGATACATCAGTGTTGCAGTCTTGTGAA
>CANYCX011222578.1:0-10719 GCA_948193385.1 Breynia disticha f. nivosa
CATTTCAAAACTCGTCTGGGAACCACCTTCGCCCTGATTAGGTCCTCCTAATCACAATTAAAGATTATATCAATTACATATATGTATATCAGTTTACTAAAACAATAATTAAATGATGATGCACATTTATATATATGTCTTTATCATATTTTACTAACAATTTTATTCCGTCATTTACTTCCTTCACCTACCCTTCACTTAACTATTTTCTTCCCTTATTTCTAAACATCTTCAACTCTTTTAATAAACTTATTGAGGTATAATTTTACGATTCCAACTAACCAATACCTAACCTATACCCTATTTCCTTCAATTCCCTTTCTAAAATCCTAAACAATTTTCCCTATTCTTTCATTACTCATACCTCATTAAGGACCCAATTAAATTGACCATAAATAACACCTCACTAGAGTCCATAGAAACCTACCCTATCAACGAAACTTCAAAACGAACCTAAGGCTAGAAAACCCAATCACGGCACTTTTACCCTTCCATCTTAAAACACCGATTTCAAGTACCAAAACGATGAATTAACACCAACAATAAGTACTAATGGTTACTACACATCTTAAGCTTTCCAACAAGCCATATTTCACTCAAATCGGAGCTTGAATGAATGAAATATCGCGTCGAAAAGTCAGGGCATAAACAAAAACGTGATTCAATGATTTCAATTTGAAGAAACTTATCGTTTCAAGATCTCTATCGGATCCTACAACTTTCAAACACCAAGATTTGTCGAGGTTGAAGGTTAGCTAGGGTTTTCAGAATTTGGTTGGGGTTTTTGGAATGAAAAACGTGGATGAAGGAGAGGTGTAGAGAGAGATAGGAACAAACTCCTATATATATGCTCGGTAAGGACGGTTTTGCCCTCGACACTACAAAGTTATCTTCCTTCCGATTTTCTCTCTCCCGGTTGAACTAACGTCGATAAATTTTTAATCCACACAGCGTCCTACACTCCCCACTGATTAATAATTAAAATATTTTTTGAAAAATTTATTCATACATTTATTAAATATTCTTTTTAAATTTTTAAAATTTACAAAAAATGGAGGGCGTTACATAAATATTCAACATTCATTTGCATTGGATATTGTGATATCTTAATTATGGAAATGGTAAATGCTTGCATTCCATTCATTTATGTCATGTGTACATAATCATGAGCATCGTTGTATGTTCATAATGTGGGGATTAGCCAAATCGAGCGAAAGCTTAAATTTCTAAGTGGGGATTAGCCAAATCGAGCAAAAGCTCAAAATTTCTATGTGGGGATTAGCCAAATCGAGCGAAAGCTCCAATTTATGTGGGGATTAGCCAATTTATGAGAGTGGAGTCTCTCATGCGCACTAGAAAGACCCCTGGGCATGTATTTGTGTGAATTGCATTCGCATTCCATGGTTCGTACATTCGCATTTGAATATTTATATGGTTTGGATATAAAGATGGTGTATATGTGAAATTTTGTGCCAATGAGGATATGGAACCTGTTTTTAGTTGGGAAAGAATATGATCTTGAACTTGTGAATTATATGAAAGGTTAACGGAATGTGGTTGGTTGAATTACAATTATGGATGTTGTGTGATTTGATTATATAGAGTGAAATGTGTTGTATTTAAGCTTGGTTGATGTGTGTGAATTATTTGGGAATTGCTATCAGATACTTGAGTTGTTTGGTGTGAGTTTATAAGTGTAAATTCTACTATTTTTGGGAACAGAAGGTCAGAACGGTCTGGAGAACGGTCTATGCAAACCGTTCTCTAAGCCATTCCACTCCCAAAGTCACTCTAGACGGCCAAAATGGGTTGGAGAATGGCTTGTGCAAACCGTTCCCCAAGCAGTTCTGATTTTAATTCATTTTCGAGAGGGAGAACGACCAGGAGAACGACTTGTGCTGGCCGTTTCCTAGTCGTTCCCATGTGTTTTCCAGCTTAAAAAGGTATACGTTTTTAGGGCGAACAAGGATTGATAACCGACTTAATATGAGGTAGTTTGGCATAACTAAGATGTATGGTGGTAAAAGATATAAAGATACCTTGTTTATAATGATTTGAATTATGAACTGTGTTTAACATAGCGCATCGAGCCATCTGGGAATTTAGGCATGAACACGGTCTCGTGTTCCATGAGAATGCCCGTGTTGGCCGAAGATTCCCCTACACCTCATCTTAACAATACTTGGTTTAGCGCTTACTGAGTATTTTTATATACTCACCCATGTATGCTATTGAATGTTGTGTAGGTCTAAGAGGATTTCCACGAGCGGGGTTAGAGGAGCACTTTTAGAAGGAATGGTTTTAAATTGTAAATCTTTTGTAAAAAAATGGATTACATATTCTTTGTATTTTAAAACTACAAATGTATGTTTAGTGGACATCATTGAAAAAATTGTCAAAATCACTATTTGTTTAGAAAAGATTTTTATGAATTTGGGCGTCATAATAGATGATTGGATAAGAATAAGTTTGGTTAATCTATTGGTGTGTGGACTAAAATTTTTGTGAATTAATTAGTTGGTGGTTTAATTAAATGGATATAAATTAGGTGTGTGGTATTGTGGTTGTGTAGAGATTGGATTGATGAATAAATTGGGTTGTGTATAGGTTTATTTTTAGTTAACAATGGTGATTTTTGTTAATTTCTATTTGGTTATCTTGATTTCTTAATTTGTTTATATTGATTTCTTAATTTATTGATTTTCTTTTATCATTCTCTAATAATTGTAAGAAAGACATGTGACTAAAAACAAAAAAGAAAGGAACATTTCTAAGTAGTAATTTCCTTTGTAACTAAAGAACATTAGATATATTGATTAGTTTGGCTTATGACTATTGTAATCAATATAGGATAGTTCTAATTATGCCCAGTTTTGGCTTCTTTCATACTATTAGAAGTGTCCAACTATAGCCTAATCCTACAGGAAGGTTTTGATAATCTTTAAGTTTCAAACTTCTAGTGCCATGTAGATGTAAAAAAGACCGAATGGTATTTTTGATTAGTTTGTTGAATTGGATTAATAGAGGTGGAAAATAGTTTGTTGTGTAAAATATTAACACAAAGTATTAGGATATATTGATTGTAAGGACACAATAGATAATTAATCAATGTTCAATGATATTACAGATAAATCTTTGTCTTAGGTTATGTGAAATGACATTTTATTTTAAATATGATAAAATTTGTTTTCTATTTACAGAATAAGTTAATCAATCGGTGTCAGCTAAAAATTGGGACCCTAATGTTGATTTTATGTTTTTGGTTTCGTATTAGAATTAGTTTACTAAAAGAGTTGAATTTTTAATTCATCTGCATTTGATGATTGTAATACAATATTGTGATTGCCTACATTGTTAAGTTTACAATACATAGGTATGAGAAAGCATGTGCAGATTTATATAACTCATATAATTTAACTTATAATGTGAAAGCATTTAAAAATGTCTGGCTATAGAGAGAGGAAGTGCTGAGGAGCTGCAACTGACCCACTTGCTAGACTATCTTTTAGTACCTATTCCTGAAATAAAAATTGTAGTTGCATGAGTTATGGGCTCAGTGAGTAATCATTTATATTATTACCTATCATCTTTTAAACTTATCTGTTCCTTTAATTATGTAATTCTATTTATATGCACGAGGACACATATGTCTTATCTTATAAATATATTATCTGCATACTTTTTTGTATTCTGTGCATGTGTCTGTGTTCTGTATTTTGTATTTCTTTATACTTATTTTCATGTGAACATGTGAACTGTGCTTACTGTACTGTACTGTGATATCATGTGCTATCCTTCTGTCTCCAATACTACACGGTGCTGAGCTATACTGTAACTAACTATATTTCTGTCTCCATTAATCTTCTGTCTCCGTTATACTTCTGTCTTTAATCACCATCGCAATCACCATCACTTAGCATCACTGCTAACTGTGTCACCACCACTATCATGTGTATCATATGTCCATGTAATCATGTGACTGTGATTTGCTGTGACTGTGTGATTCATATGACTATGAAATCATATGACTATATTTTCTTACATCATTTGTATTTTCATGCGTTCTTACATCATTTGTATTTTCATGCGTTCATATATCCTTTGTATTCTTGTATATTTTCACTTATCATTTATTAATCATATTTGTGAAAATACGGTTATATGTCTATGAGTTCGGTGAAGTCATGAAAGATCATGGACATCCTTTGACATATCTGTTATTCTGCCTTTCTTTTAAGTATGTGTTCTGTATTTCATTATTTCTTTTTTGTCTGTGTCACTTAATTTCTTACCTGTACTTTCTTAGGATCTTTTCTAGGATTTCATCTGTAATCACATCTATGAAACATATAAATCAAATAGAGCAAACATATAAATCATCTACCCTATCAACAATATCCACACACTAGCAGGTCTAATCATTGATATAACTTTATTTAAAACTAAGTCTGGATTACTCTCCTGTGTCTCCGTATTTACGTAGCTCCTCAAAATTTTGATCCTACTCTATTTTCTCGATCAAATATTTAGTATTTTCTTAGTCGATATTTGCTTTCTACCGAGTTATTTGACTATATACCTATTCTATTTCTTTCAACCGCTCACTCTTTAATTTTCTCTCTCGGCTCTCCTCTATTTTCTTTCTCTTCTTCTCTATTCATTTTTATATTCCTTCGTTTCATTTTCGGACGAATGCACCTAGTTATAGGAAAATTTGAGCGGTGGCTGGCACGACCCGTGCTTAATTGGCACGACCTGTGCCAATTTTCCTACTCATGCTTCAATTTCCGAGGCTTATATAAATCAAACACATTTTCAATTAAATTGGCACGACATATGCTCATTGGCACACCCCGTGCTTAGGCTCTAATTTCCAAAGTCAATTTACATTTGCCATATCAACACCCTTAAGTTATCCTTGGCATGCCCTATGTCCATTGTTCGGCACACCCTGTGCCATCTGCATGCCCTTCATACTATATATATTTTGCCTTCAAATACTCACCTGCAACAATGTTATAACCTATCTTTTAATTACGATTTATTTATTTATTTTTAGCTTAATTTAATTAATCATTTCACTAATTACAAGGTTTTAGGATGAGGATGTTATATAACTAATGCTAGATCAACTTTAAAAATTGATAGTTTATTTTAGACAACGAAGCGGGCTATAATTTAAACAATCTTTTTGTGGAAATTCTACTTTTTTGGTAAAAATGATTTCATTTATTTTACATTTCAGCGGAGAAAAGGTCATTTTTCATTATGAACTGACATGCATAAATGCAAAACTGACGATGCAGAAAATTTCTGTTTCCAAATAAGCTCTATTTTTGTTTTCTTATTTTAACCACTTTAGCAATGGATTATAAACCTTAAAACCAACCATAGATGTTCCATAACTCTTATACAATAAATTTTAAAGTAAATCAAAAACATTACATAAGCATTTAAAACAGATTATTTTCTATAAAAAATCTTTTTTATCTATATTTTAATTTTTGTTATCTATAAATTTGTAGACTTTACAAAATAATTTTGAGACTAAAATAAATCATTATACTTTTCAAATATTTTGTGTTTGAGTATTCTATATAAACCCATGTATATGAAAGTGTGTGTTTTTGTGCTTCGTAATGGTGTTTTTGGTTAATAATTTAAAGGAGGGCTTCGGTACTAATTGTATGAAATGTGGTGTCTATGATAATGGCCTACACTTTTAAGCAACTAGTCCAAAAAATTAATACTATGAGAATTTAATGAAGAATATAATTTTTAAGATATGGCTGGTAGTAACACATAATCTAATTTGTAACATGTTCAAATTTCTACCATTGTTAATTTGGTTTTTTACTTGAAAATGGATTTTAATGGATAAAGGCTGGATTAATTTTCCTCGTAATACTAAGGAATTTGAGAATGGTGTTTCTCAATTCTTGGAATTTTTAAGGACCAGGGGTACTTAGTTAATGGGAAGCTTTGGTGTCCTTACCGAAAATATGGAAACAAGAAATGGTTTTCTTCTAAAATGGTGCATAAAGATCTTATCCTAAATGGATTTTTGTCTGGATATACCAATTGGGTTCTCCATGGTGAAAAGGTATCTATTAATTCGAAGAGCAATCATTCTAAATTTTTGAGAGAAGTGAATGATTTTGTAGATAGTGACCAAGACCAAA
Organism: Breynia disticha f. nivosa; assembly: GCA_948193385.1. Taxonomy (NCBI): domain Eukaryota; kingdom Viridiplantae; phylum Streptophyta; class Magnoliopsida; order Malpighiales; family Phyllanthaceae; genus Breynia; species Breynia disticha. The sequence goes on from CANYCX011222578.1 coordinate 6,183, forward strand.
TCTATGAATTGATAGATGATGTTTTTGGTCATCATGGAAACATAATATCTGATGATCAAAATATGTCTGATGATCAAAATATAGAATTCTTTTTGTCAAATGATCAAAGTGATTATAAAAGATATAATGAGATGTTGAAAAAAATAGAGGAAGAATTATATCTTGGTTTTAAGTTTTCTAGACTTTCCTTCTTGATTCGACTTTATCATCTTAAGTGTTTTAATGGATGGTCTGCAAAATCATTTAATATGTTGCTGTAATTGTTGAGAGAGGCACTTCCTAAAGAAGTGTCTTTACCTGTTTTGTACTATGAAGCAAAGAAGATTATCAAATAGCTCGGTTTGGGATATGAGAAAATTCATGTTTGTCCTAATGATTGTATGCTTTATTGGGGGAGAGTAAAGATAAAAAATTTTGCTTGAAATGTCAAATGTCTGGATGGAAGTCTCATGATTCTGTAAGAGATGATGAATCCTCCATGGTTGAAGCGATTAAAGAAAAAAAGAAAAATAACTAGGTAAAGTTTTTGGGTACTTTCCTTTAATTCCAGACTAAGGAGGTTGTATATGTCTCCTAAAACAACTGAGTCCATGATATGGCACGATGTGCACACTACAAAAGATGGTATCTTAAGACATCCTGCTGATGTTGTTGCGTGCAAGGCATTCGATGAACATTATCTAGAATTTGCTTCTGAATGTAATGTTTGTATTTCCCTCGTAACTGATGGTTTTAACCAATTTTGTACAATGAGCTTAGCGTATAATACATGGCCTGTAGTTTTGATTTCATATAATATGGAACCATGGGTATGTATGAAATCATCCTCTATAATTCTTTCTGCAGTTATTCTAAGCGAGAAAGGTCCTAGTAAAGATATAGACATATTCTTGCAACCTTTGATAATTGAGCTTTTGCAATTGTGGAAAGGTGTTGAAACATATGATGTAAATCAAGGCGAGGTTTTCAATTTAAGGGCAGCCTTGTTATGGACAATTAATAATTTTCCATCATATGCTAATCTTTCTGGATGGAGTACAAAAGGGAGGGTGGGTTGTCCATGTTGTGTAGCGAATACATATTCGCGTTGGCTAACCCATGGAAAAAATTTCTGCTACTTGGGTCACCGTAGGTGGCTCCCTATCGATCACCCTTTTTGTTCACAAGCTAATTTATTTGATGGCACAATCGAGACTCAAACTGCACCTACACAATAATCTGGCACAGAAATTTTGAGAAAATTAGCGAACCTTCATTTTAAATATGGAAAGACAACATCAAAGTCAAATAAACATCCACGAGAGGATGTGGGACAAACATCTAATGAATGTGTTATAATTTTTGAGGATGTTGATGACAATATAGGAGAATCGAATGTCGGTGTTATAGTGGAGCTTCAAGCAGAACAACCATCTCCAGACACAATTCTACAGAAACAAATATGGAAGAAAAGAAGTATATCTTTTGATCTTCTTTATTGGGAGTTCAATTTACTTCGACATAATTTGGATGTGATGCATATTGAGAAAAATGTTTGTAATAATTTTCTCGAGACTTTGCTTGATCTCGAAGGGAAAAGTAAGGATAAATTAAAAGAAAGGTTGGATTTGAAGAAAATGGGAATCAGGCCTGAATATCACCCTGTAATTACTTCTAACTCTAGATAACAACTTCCATCTGCTCCATACACCATGTCAGCTTGAGAAAAAGATTTGTTTTCGTGTTTTTGATTGTGATAAAAAAATTTGAAAATGCCTGATGGTCATGCATCCAATATATTTAGATGTATCAATTTGAAAGACAAAACAATTTCTAATATGAATAGCTATGATGGACATGTCCTAATGCAAGAAATTATTCCATTGGCTTCAAATGCATCTAATGGTGGTTACGTGACAAAAATTATTTCAAATTTGTCCTCTTTCTTAAAAGATATATGCTCTAAAACTATAGATCCTTGGAGTCTCAAGTCTTTGCATGAACATATTGTTCTTTCTTAAAAGATATATGCTCTAAAACTATATAGATCATTGGAGTCTCAAGTCTTTGCATGAACATATTGTTTTTACATTGTGTGAGATGGAGAAATTTTTTTTGCTGGGATTTTTTTACAATCATAGTTCATCTTCTTATTCACTTAGTAGGTGAAGTAAGACTCATTGTCCTATTCATTATCGTTGGATGCACCTAATTGAGAGGTAAGTTCTATTTTTTATGCTTCCGATAACATCCATGTGTGTGATTTAATAATTTGCATAGTAAAATTTTTCATGTTTTAAGGTTACTTGTGAAAATGAAAGGACTTGTTAGAAATACAGCTCAACCCGAGGGATCCATTACAGAGGGATATCTTGTTTAAGAATGTCTAACATTTTGTTCTAGATACTTAGATAGAATTGAAACCACTTTCAATCATCCACCACGAAATTGTGATGTTCCAAGTTGTGATCATGATTATATCTTCTCTTCAAGGGGATGATATTTGGGTAACACCTAGAACCCATTATGTTAGATCAAGCGCACCGTTATGTTCTCATTCACTTTGATTATATTCAAAGTTACCACGAGTAAGTTTTTTTATCAAGCTAAAATTCTATTAATAGGAATGTCACTGATAATTAGTCAATAGATTGTTCATTGAAGTATTTACACACTAGCTTCAAGAGGAGGTAAATATTAATAAATTTGTTACATTTAATGTTGTTTGTATAAAAAATATTTTATTAGTTAATGCTTTCTAACAGGTTCCAATAATGATTAACAATAAGTGTCCTTAAAAAATTGCTTTGGCATGTGGTCCAAATAGATATTAAAAAAGATCAACAGATTTGATAATAAATGGCTTTTGATTTCACACAAAAGATCTTGTGAAGAATATAAATTCCCAAAATAGTGGTGCTTTTGTGTTGGGGAACTTCCCATTGATTGCCTAGGGCCGACGCATCGTCACAGACCCATGTTAAGTCCAAACCTTCAATTAACGTGCTAACCATCACACTAATCTACCCCCACTCCCGCATAGAAGCATAGATAACATTGATTTTAGTCTCACCTCACAAAGAAAATCTAACGTGCCCAGCTTTGGCATGACCCACGTTTCGACATTCGATGCCTTGACGGGTTGTTAATTTAGGAAGGCAATTTGCTTGACTTACTATTTTTAGGATTAAGTTCTTTGATTTGATGGCTTAGCATGGCAAACGTGGATTCTACATTCGGTAATAGTTCGTAATCATTCATCAATGTATATAAGCATGCAAAAACTAAGTGCAGAAAAGTAAACTTACAATCATGAGCCAATGAACCTATAACTAGGCCAATACTATTACATAGTATCTTCAGGCTTCAAGTCCATCTCTAACGGGCTCTCCATCCTTCCTTCTTGGGCCTCCACGTCTTTACTCCCTCCTCTCTGGGTTTGGCCTCCTTTTCTATACTAATCTATACTAAATCTAGTCTAAGAAACTAGGCTCAGCAGGCCTTTACAAATCCAAAGAAATAAATAGGCTCATAAGACCTTTACAACCCAAAAACCAAGCCCATGAATGCACCATGCAAATCATTCAACATACAATTCCTAACACCCATCTTCTTACATATTTTCACTTAAGACATCATTTTTTATAAATAATCATTGTCTTAAAATTATGTAAGAAATGATAAATAACATTTCTCATCCATATTGGGCCCAATTACCAAAATTGGCCCAAATGCCCAATCCGACCCAATATCCAAATTTTAACCTAAGGTGAAAAACCAAAACTATCCTTTTTGGTTTTTGTCATCCATGTGCGATCTGTAGGACCATATAATAAAGTTAATGAATTTAATAACTCAAAAATCATAGGCGGTCTCTAGTAGGACACTATGATCATCCTAAATTAAATAGTTGACGAGCGGTGTCAATAGCCATGCTCCAATTCAAATGCATCCCTTAACCTCTGATATCATGATCAGCATAAGGCATGTTCCAAACAACCTTACCTAGCACTAAATCACTTTTCTTAATCTTTATGACAAAATTCATAAGTTTGAATAAATGACCTAATCATTTCATTCGGGTGCGGCCACACTCTTCCTAATCTTGTCTATCAAGCGACCAGTGATATCTGCTCTCATTTTCATGAGAGGGTCAATCCCTTCACTTCACTCATGCTCTTACTTCTAATTCTTAGCATACCCAATCATACCCATTCTTGTCAACTTTTTACAGTCAAGTTAGGCGTATGTCAAAACACAATAAAAATCACAATAAGAGACATGGTGATTTTCAGTCTAAGGATAATATTTGACATTGCAAATAGTTCTCCGTATCCAAATACAATGTCCTACATTGTACCTATGCACTTTGCTAGATATCCCAAATATATGTGACCCGTAGAACATGATCACCTACAAAGTACATACTAGTCTTAATTCATTTCTATTCCCATAGAAACAAGTGACTAGGGATATTTAGAATGTTAATCTCACAACTTCCAGGTTCTACTATCAAGGTCCTCAACCTTGATGCCTTAAGCGCTTAATTAACATTCTT
>CANYCX011222987.1:0-13711 GCA_948193385.1 Breynia disticha f. nivosa
TCATAAAAGTCAACACATGCTTTACATAAAATCTAAAGTAAAACATGCATTGTGATCATTTTTATACCAACCATAAATCAATTCAAACAAAGGAGCATACTTAACATATAATTTATTAACCATTCATGCACATAACATTCAAATCACATTTAAATTCACAATTATCATTTATTTGTTCATAAGAACAAACATTTAAAGCATGAACATCAACATGTATTCAATTAAGCAATCATAGCTTATAATCAAACTAATATGTTCCTAAGAATTTCATTTCACACAAATCACACATTACAACTTGTAGTTATTTCCTTTGTTCATATAGTCATAATCACATATCAATTACTTTATTATTATTTTCTTAGCTTATAAGCTTCCATTCAAACTTTCTAAGACCATTTAAGTTCTTTATTATATAGATAAATGTAGGAACATTTATCAAGATTATTTACAAGTATAAGAACACTTATACAAGTTACTTGCATATTCCTTCTAAACCTTTCATAAGTTCTATTCATATTCATATAAGCCTTAATTAAGCTTTTTACATTAATTACTAATATAGCAAAGTATGCAATTATGCAAAAGCATAATCTTAGAAACATTTACTAATATCAACTTAATTCATGTAATCTAATTTTCAATGATTCAATATTTACAAGCTTTTTCACCAAGAATAATTTATAAATACATCAATTATATCCATAAGTATATAAACTCATACACATATACTTGTAATGGTAAGAAACACTTATAATGAAACATTGAAGCTTATTTTCTTTATTTTAACTTTCATATCATGCAGTAAGTGAAGAACACTTACCTTAACTCCGCAAAATCGACATATCAACACCGACTCAATCTCCGTCCAATCTTAGTACAACTCATCCTATACAAATTAATCACACAAACATCATTAATTAATTTCTCTAACACTGAATATTACTTAAAGTCATACTTCTTTCTTTCAAAACATTAATTTCCCTCTTCTTAGTATCTTTCAACATAAGAAACGCTTACTAAAACTATCTAAAATATGTTTTACATGTTCTAACCTTTGTTTAAGGATTATAACATGTACAGGAACATCAATTATACTCTTCTTTACTTTTAAAACATCAAAACTCAATCCAACTAGTAGCATTTCTTCAAGAATCCCTACTAATTTAAACCATATCATGATTAGTCCACCTAAAACCTTGTTTAGGAATCACTTTAAATACAAAAACACCAACCAAACTCTTTCCTAACTCCAGCTTCAAATTAACTAAACAAACCTCAAAACCCTAATCCTCAATCAATCCAAAACTCGGGAGAAAACATAGTAAAATCATTCAATTTCACTTACTTTGATGTTTTTGGTGATGATTTCTTAAGAAATTAAGTGTTTTTCACCTCCTAGTACGACCTTCTGATGATTTTAGAGTATTGGGTCGAAGTTGGGAAGGTTTGGTGTTGTTTGTGGAATAGTCCCGAAATGAAACATAAGTTATCTTTAAACAGAACTCACCGACACGGCCTGAGGCACGGCCCGTGCCTCAGGTCGTGTTGACATTTTTCGTCATTTTTTCGAATTATTTTTAATGCAGAAATTTTTGGATTTGACACATGAGCACGAAGTCAAGTTTTGGTAAGCACGAGGTCGTGCCTCGAGCTTGAGGTTGTGTCCAAACAAGCTTGAGCTCGTGCTGCACTGCTGTTTTGTGCATTTTCTAGCGATTTTTATCTGATTTGACCCGTTTAAGTCTATTTCTTGTATATTTTTATTCTAACAAATTTCGGGGCGTTACAAAAACTAATTACCAAATAAAATAAAAAAAATATTTATTGAATTGACTCGTCTTGGATATACTAAATTTCAATATGAGTTCAATTAAATAAAAATTTCAATAAGTAAAAAAAAGATTAAATACGATAAAAGGTAAAATTGATCACTTATTTTATTTATACAAATTATTTTTTTGACAATATTTCATAAAAATTAATTTTAATTTTACATAATCTATAAAAAAATATGTAAATTGTTAAAAATTCACCAAGACCTTATGGCAACATTGCTTCAATTACATTATTATCACAGAAATCTAAAGAAGCTCAGAAGCTGTAATTTGATGGCGGGAATTCTTGGCGCCATCAATCCAAAAACTTGGCAACCTCCACCACCGAATTTTTCCTTATTTAATTTTCCGAAACCCACATTTCCATTTCCATCCACATTCAAATTCTCCACATTTCTCACCATGGCACAATCACTACACAATCAAAACAACCCTTCAGGCATCAAAGAACCCTCTCCAATGATTCCCAAACTCTCCTCCCCCCGTTTCTCAGCTTATGGTGAAAAAGCTATCTGAAAAAGCTGTTTTGCCCGCAAGAGGGTCTCGGCGGGTTATGATCTTTCAAGGTGCGTTATTTCGATAACTTTTTCCAATTTTTAATGTTGGAAACAAAGGTTTGAGAATTTAACGTTGGTGGGTATGTTTGTGTGATTGTTTTGTAGTGCAATAGAGACTAAAATTCCGGCACGAGGAAAAGCTCTGATCCCAACGGATCTTAGTATTGCTATACCCGAAGGAACATACGCTCGGATTGGTAAGTCATAATTTCCGTAATGCTTGATGTATTCACCCGATTCAAGAAAATGTAGAACTGAGAAACGATTTGACCTTACTTTTATCGGTGTTTTGGTAACCTGACAAGAACAAGATTATATTTTGCATATAATGAAGTGATAAAATTGTATTGTTTCCTTTGGTTGAGCGAGTGGCTACTGGTTATTGATTATTGAGGTTTGTTTTATAGCGCCAAGATCAGGTTTGACATGGAAGCACTCAATTGATGTGGGAGCAGGTGTGTGATTGATGCTGATTATCGAGGACCTGTTGGGGTGATATTGTTCAACCATTCTGATGTTGAGTTTGAAGTGAAAGAAGGAGATAGGATTGCCCAGTTGATTATTGAGAAGATTTTGACTCCTGAGGTCGTGGAAGTCGAGGATTTGGATGCCACAGTTAGAGGTGAAGGAGGTTTTGGGTCTACTGGTGTTTGAAGCAAAAACTAGTTATAGTAAGTTTTCAGATGGGTTTGCTCTAGAATATGTAGGAAATCAGTTGATGAGTATCTGTGAATGCGAACAGATGTGTTTAGGTTATTTGTTTAGGACTTTAGGTATTTAGTACGTAAATGTATTGATCTATCAGGTTTAAGTACATGTTAACGACAGCTATTCCACCAAGTGCAACACTTCCATGTCATTTTTCTTGCAAGAGGCTTGAGTAGAGATGTGAATTTTGACCCGGAACTGTCGGTTTGGTCCAAAACTGGATTGGCTGGAACTGACGGTTAAACTAACTGGCCCGTACTGGACTGAAACTGGCAGCATTGGTTCTGGTTTCTAGTTAGGGGTTTTAAAATCTGTTGAACTAGCGATTCAATTGTCAATTTAACCGGTGGTTTCGACCTGTTTTACATATTTAGCAAGTGAAAAAGTATGCTGATGCAATATAATATATAGTTTCATCTTATTTAAGAAGAATTTTGTTGGTAACTTTCAAATTCATAGATATATTTCTGCAAGAAAAAAAAACTACCAGTGGTAAATTTTAGTCTTACGAATGGGGAGCGGCAAGTCGGACAAGTGATGCTTCTTGTAAGCCAAAGGTCAATGCAGAGAGCATGAAAGGTGTGATTGCAAACTGGAAAACTTCCACTTTTCCGTGTGCTGAAAACTGTCCAAGCATATGGAGTAACCAGCGGTTCCCTCCCTGCCATACTTAAACAGCGGCAGTGCCTGAATCTCCGCAGCGGATAGACCTGAAGAGCTACATTCTGCGCTGAGCATTATATCTTCAAGGTCATCAATTCGATCAAAGAACTTAACAAGTAGGTAGGAGAGTAGAGCATAAGCAAAAATCAGTGCAGAAAGTCCGAGGAAAGGGAAATGGGTGGATATTGCTGGAGGAGAATGCATAGCAGAGAAATGTTTAGTCTTGAAAAGCATGATGGAGATTAGAAGAGTCTTGTGTTCTCAACCAGTGAAGCTTGTATGAAGATAATGATTTCTTAACCATAAGGCTTCCAAACACTTCACAGTAAAGCAAGCCCTGTGATTGTGAACTCAAGGCATAAGATTGTTCCTTGTTTTGCAAATTATTCTCTCACAGTCGGTCCCTCACATGGGTAATCTTATCAATGATGTTGTAATTTCCAGGCTGGAATCGATCCTGAGAGGAAGTCAAACAACTACAGCCATGGATTCTTAACCTATGTTTACGTGATTTCTCATCAATGGTAGTGGAGTTCACGTCCAACAATCAGGTCTGTTGATGAAAGAACTATTTTTACTCAAATATATATAAACCACATGCATATATGAGAAGCTGCCTTTGAATTCAACCAATTTTATTTTATCAAACAGATGGACAGCTATCATTGTAAATAAGATCAATACAATACAAGTAGGCAACAAAATTTTAGCTGAAAATCAGCTTTATGATAGCCAATTTGCAAGTTAATGTGTGCTTGTAAGTAAACTGCTGATTTTAGCTCAAGTTGAACAAAACTTTTAGCAGTTGCAGAATCACAAATAGCGATGGTAGAGACGAGTTCTGTAAACACGCGAAGGAAGAGGACGAAAACTCCGCTTCGTGACATCAAGCCACAACATCACGTAAATCAGTTATATACGAGGAAGAAGAGTTTGAGGCTTAGCTGGAACATCTGAGCTTTCCTGTCGGTTAAAATCCAACCTCAGCATGGAACTATATTTCTTTATTCACTAGCTTTCGTGACAATAATCCTCTGGCAATATCAAATATAGACTCTAATGAATTTGAAGAAAGATTTCAATACCTCTAGATATCGTGTCAACAATGTTGTAGTGCTGAAATTAAAGCCCTCAATTGCTTCTCCCTTGGTACGAGATGCATTTAGTTGCTTCCTGACCTGAGTGGCCAGTGACTGAAAGAACACAAAAAAAATCACAGATTGTGGAAATGACAAGAACAGAAAAAATAATATAACGAGCAAGATGAGCGAAAATTAGTCTGAATATGAAATATGCGGATTGCATGACGCAAATCAATGGTTTTTGGAAAGATTCATACCTTCCCTAACTCCACTCCCCACTGATCAAAAGAATTGATACCCCAAACGAAACCTTGCACAGCAACTCTGTGTTCATAGATAGCTAACAACTGAAAATTATACATTCACTCATTAGATGACTTCAAATGAACATATTGATCAATGTCTTCAGTTCCTACCATCCAAAGATGTGCTAAACCACAAACCTGGCCAATTTTGTAAGCGTCCAGTGACGAAAGCAGAATGCTGAGGGACGGCCTGTTGCCGGTAAAGGTCTACAAATCGATTTCATTAGTCACGAAAGGTCAGTTGTCATATGTGAGTCATTAAAGAGAAATTACATTAATTCACCTTGTGTGTAATTAGATGCTGTGGCACATTCTCCTTCTGCAACTGTTCTGGTGTCTGAACAAAAAACGGCGAGTTAGAGATCTTGATTATTTTATCATTTATCTGTCCAAGAATGCCAACTAATACAATTGTAATGCCTCAAACTAAGTCTCTGATAGCAGGAAATGGAAACTACAAGTTTTACAGATATGATCTACTGATTTTAGAGAACCGATGTAGCAAATTGCATTAACAAGTTTTGTTTATGCACCTTCACTTTATTTGAAAATTAATACAAAATGATCAGAATCAAATGGTAGAGATAAACGTTGGACATGAATCTACCTTCCCATAAGCAAGTGCATCTGGCTGAGCAAAAAAGTTGGACATAAGCTCATCATGATTGTTCACAACTTCTCCTGTGAAACAAGCAAAAATCAATAAATAACTATTCTCCATTCATTAAAAACGCTAAGATTCTTAAAAACAATTATACCTTCCAGGTATACTGGTTGCTGACTCTTCACAACACCAATAAAATCACAAGGAATTACTCTGCCCTGAAGATATATAGAAGATTTGTTGAGTACAGCATATATAGGAAAATTCATCAGTCATAAAATAAATTTAAAAATTGAAGAACGATGGGAACTTTTTCAAGTTCAGAAAAATTTCCATTTCATAAATATCAAGCTGTCAGTTGGGAAAAGAAACAAACAAAGTATACAAGGATATGGAAGTTACCTGGTGAATTAGTTGGTAAAAACTATGCTGCCCATTTGTTCCAGGTTCACCAAAATCAATTTCACCAGTCTCATAGGTAAGAGGCACACCATCAATAGACACCCCCTTCCCGTTACTTTCCATGCTAACCTTCATTTAAGATTCGATAAACTCACTATTAAATAATTTAACATTCCACATAAATGCTTGTTTCAAACTTTATAAGCATTACCTGTTGAATGTGTGGTGCAAATTTTTCGAGGGCTTGGGTATACGGTAAGATTGCCTGGTGGAGTTTAGAATAATTATTGGAGAAACTAATAGACAGAAATCATTAGAAGATATGCTGAGCAATTTGCAGTTCAAATATACATGTTACGAAAAAACACTTACTCTTGCAGGATATCCAAGAAATGTGACATTCCATACACTCAACAGACCTAGAAGTACCTAAAAGAGTGAATTCTGTCAACAATTTATTCAAATACTTTGAAATAAATACAGCATAGATGCCCTCAACATAATCCACTCAAGTGACCACAAGAGTTGAAGGGCAATGACGTCAAATACTCCCTCAACATTGACGATCATCAACTTATAAACACAATAAAAGAGTGCAATGCTGAGATAATCAACTATAAGATTGTTTCAAAAGTCAACTCAATACTAATTTTAAATATAATTTAGAAAAACCATTCTACAAGTGAAGTAATCTTTAATATTGTTGCACTTACAGGTATATTTTTCTCAAAAGGTGCTGAATAGAAATGCTGGTCAATGCTTGATGCTCCCTTTAAGAACCTTCAGAAACAAATAAAACCATGAGAAAATAAGGAATGTAGAGAAAAATTGTTGAATCATTCACAAACTGAAAAACTGGAGGACCGTGATCGACAAACAAATTATAGCAAAGCATTGTAAACTCATTTTGAAAGCAGCCATCAAGTTCTATTATAAAATGTCAGCATTTGAGTCGCTCTTTCTTTCAGCAATTACAAAAAAGATGAAAGAACATATACCATGGAAATTGCACAAAGTATTAGCAGTAGAAATTCAATGAACTAGAAGAAACCATACTTTTCAACGACTGAGAAACCATATTGGAGAGACAATGGCAACACTCCGACAGCACTGCAAACTGCAAAAAAAGAAGCCGTCGAATTATATTAAAAAACTAACAACCAATATCTACTGAAAAAGGAAAAAAAAAAAAGCTTACCACTATACCTTCCACCAACCCAATCCCAGAATGCAAAAGCATTGTTGGGATCAATACCAAACTTTTCTACAAGCTGTATCAGGCAGACATAAGTATCAGAACTAAGGGTACTTTGCTGATGCGAATTCCAATTTATACCCATGGAAAAATTATTTTAGTTACCAAACTATTTTTTTTTTAAAAAAATCAAAGCTTCTCTTAAGTCAAAGCAACCATTGAAACTAAAATTCCAATTTCTTTACAATTCAAGAGCAAGAAGGCTGAGAGGAACAGTTAACATACTGCAAGATTTGTGCTAACTGCAACCATATGCTTTGCAACTGCAGAAGGTCTGAAAATACAGAAAACTCATATGTTATGATCATATGGAGAGAGTGATAGAGGGAGAGAGCGAGAGGGTGGAAGGGGGAAGAGTTTTCACTGACCCAAGCTCTTTTGAAATCCATGCCCTTATTGTCCGAGCATTTAACATAGTCTCAGCAGTAGTAAAAGTTTTTGATACGACAACAACTGCGGATGATAACACAAAAGCACAAATATCAGTTGAAGTTAGGAAAAGCCTATGGAAGATATTGGTGACATGCGAAAACAGAATAATGATTTACCTAATGTAGTTTCAGGATTAAGGCCTGCAATGTTTTTAGCCACATCAACTGGATCAACATTGGCCAGACTGGAAATCACAAATCAAAAATTAGGTAGCAACATAGAACCTAATCAGTGACAAAATATCTTTCAGAAGAACTTATAGTCACAAGTGTCAACTACAGGTTAGAAGATCAATCATATTAGGACCATAAATCTTTCTATGATTACATAACAAAAGAAATGTTCCTGGTACTTACAATCGTAGTTGACGCCCTTTTGCACACTTGCTTGCCTCTGGATCTGATAAATTGGTATGTATATGAGATTTTTCCAGAAAATATAACTGGAATTCATAATTAAAAAAAGAAAAATATTGCAGGGGGACTGAAAAGAACCACAAAGTACAACAGCTTTCTTAAGGGTATCTTCAATCGAACCTGTTTGAAGAGCAGTATGAACAAACAGAGGACCTAAGAAGCTACCACCAATACCGATGGAAATAACATCGGTCAACACTTTTCCAGTGGCTCCAACCTGTTGACATTAGTCAGTTATTAAACAACTAAAGCGTTATATATATGAGCTCTTCAATAAGAAGAACAGCATAGATTACCCAGGAACCATTCCGGACTCTCTCAGAGAAATCCTTGATCTTGTCAAGAACGTTCCAGACATCTGGCACTACATTTTTACCGTCTGAGTTTATGACTGTATCCCTTGGAGCACGGAGAGCTACATGAAGCACAGATCGATTCTCTGTGCTGTTAATCTAAGAGAGCATTCAGATCAAAGCAAAGAAGTCAAAAAGCCACAGAATTGCAAAAAAATTAAGCACCAACAAAATATACCAGCCAAAGCCCAGAACAAACCAGTCTAATTACAACCTAGAGTAAAATTGCAAAATACAATTCTAAAGAAACATTCTGTTTTCTCAATTGAGTGAAAGTAACATGAAAACTTTATCCATCTAAAGGCAATTTCATGAACGTAGAGGTGAAGTTTAACTCACTTGTTCCCCATTAAACATGCGGTGAATTTTTTCCTTAAGGCGTGCTGCCTGATTTCACAAGAATCAAATTGTCAAGTTCATCCATTTACACAATTAATAATTAATAATCTGATCTCAAAAAATAACACAAATAGTTTATTCACCTCAGCCAAGCTATAGAGTTTATCAATGGTGTCGAGAGTGGCCTGTTGCCGCGAATAGTCAACAGTTATTCCATCAAAATCACTACATATAAATACAAACACTTCAGAGAACAGAATATATTTTATAATAAAAATTCAAAGATTGAAACATACACCATCATTGACTTGCATCTCTCAGTATCCATCAACAAATCACGTAAATGAGTCTTTTTAATCTCCTCCGCATGTATCTACACAAAGATCGAATCTTTTTTAGCATGCAAACACCAAGAATAAAGCTTGATTTCTAAAGTAAACTTTTTTAACCTTCAAATCTTTCCAAGGTTGAGTTTCGCAGATTAAAGCTGAAGAATCCATTTGAGCTTAATAAGATTCACCTAATACAAAGAAGAAAAAAAACAAGCATATCCAAAGCTCAGTCATTTTAATTTTTAAGTACATGAATATCTTCTTCATTCATTAATCAAGAAAACAACAATCACAATTGACAGTGACAAACGATCATTCAAGAAAGAAAAATGAGAACAAAAAAAAAGAACGCAATACCTGAAAGAAAAGGAGAGACAATGGATAGAGAATGGAAACGAGGAGAGAGGTCCTGCTTATTTTAATGTGAAGAAGAAGAGTGGGTAAAGTAGATCGAGTCGCGACGCTAGAACAACAGAACTGGGCTCGATGCGTGGGCCGAGGTTGTGGTGTGGTGACAAATGTGAGTTGATGAGGTGAGAATGAAGGCATCTAGCGTACGGTGCGGATCAGATGAGCTACCAGAAACGGTTGGCTCGCTTTTAACGGCCCCGTCTTTTAAACCTTGTTTTTAACTACTTTCTGTCCTTTTCGTATCTAGCCGTGTCCGTGCACGTGTGTGCATACGATCCGTCGTTAGGGGCGTCCGCATGTCACATCTTTTTATTGTGCATATTTTTATAATTCCGCTCATCATTCCAGTTTTTTTAAGGTGCCTTTTTGTAATGCATTTTTTTTTCATACATACAGTGAGATTCAAAAGAAAAAATTGCCTCTTTGGTGGAATAATCGTAAGAAACTTCATCAAATTTACTTTTATCATACTTTCAGTTAAAAGAAAATATTACATAATAATAGATTTAAGTAAAAATACAAGCAGAATCATATTATCAAAGAATTAATAAGAACACATATGTACAGTTCATATCCAAAAAAAAACTGAAAAGAAACTCTTTGCACACAGAATCAATCTAATCCATAACCTATCCTGAAAGAAACAAAGAAGATGCCTTTCCATTGCGTGAGAGCAACAAACATCAAAAGCCATGACTTTTATCTCATTTATTCCTTCTCAGCTGCCTCCAGGGTAATTGCAACCATTATAACCTGCAAGCAAGATTCAGATATGTTCAATATAAATTCAATATTGGAATACTGATTTAGAAAGATAACGAGTGATGGACTCACTAGGACTTTTAGATGATAAAGTTGCAGAATTTGAGAAATCACAATTCCATGGATTTTTCTCAGAGGTTTGATAAAGAAGATTCATAGCATAAGCTGCATGAGATACCAAAGTGTTGGGATCAAAGCAAGCACCACCTGGTTGAATTGGACTACAGTCAATTCCTTGCCCACAAGCATAATCTAGATTTGATTGTAATTGAGCATCTGATACACCTGCCTTAGGTAAACACCAACTTCCTTTGTTTGGCTTCGGTAATGGCGACGATGGCGGTGGATTCACCGGTGCTTTTGGAGATGGATTCACCGGTGCTATTGGCACAGCAGGAGCTGGATTCACAGGAGCTGGAGTCGGAGATGGACTCTTCAACCACATTATAACTCTTGTTAGTAATGTTTCACAAGAAAAATCAAATTGAAACAGCCATAATTGAGAACTGAAACTCACTTGGATTGTACTTTTAGAGAGACCAACATCATAAGTAACGGTGAGATCAGGTTTGAAGAGCCCAAAAGCACGTTCAGAAGCAGGACCAGGTTTTAAATTTTCATCATACAGAGCAAACAAATATGTGTCCACAGATTTCCCTGGCATCAAAGGAGTACCCACCATTGATCTAAGATGTGCAATTAAGTTACCATTATAAGCCTTAGCATTCTCAATACTTGCTCCTACTTCATCACTATCTCCTTCGTAAGGCCATCCTGTTTCTGCCACCACTATCTCCACATTCTTAAACCCCATCGAACTCATTGCAGAATAAACTGCATCAACCTGAAAAAACAAAAACAGAATCAACAAAAACGAATGAGCTTGTAATTTATTGCTAATTTTGTTTCCGGTTAGAATAATAATTACCTGAGCATCAAACATGTTCATGTACTTGATCTTTGTATTACCATCAACACGTCCCGAATTGGGTTGAAATAAGCAGAAAGCAAGAGTTTCAGGTCTTGGGTCACTTCTATAAGCAAAATAAGGATAAGGGTTGATAACAAAAGGAGAACCAGTTGCATTATTGAAACCCAACAAGCCTTTCATTAAATCACCATAACTAGGATCAAAACTCCCTGAAGAAGGAGGCTCAGAATTTTTAAGCACAGCCATAGCATGCACAGTCGAAACCTTTATTTTACCTCCAAGAGAAGCTTCATCAAGTGCATTTTGCATATTTTGCATTGCAGGCAAAAGCTTAGCCATTAAATCATTGTCACCAGATAACAGAACCTCATTTCCAACATTTATGAGAATAATTTTGCTTGCTGGATAAAAGGGTATTACATTTGTGTTAACCCAATTCTTTGCGAAATTTGGATCTGTGGCAAGTGCTGGAATGTCACCATTTGCTGCTCCAATCACAATTCCAAGTCCTGTATTGGCTAGTGCTTGAATCATTGCAGGGTCTGAACCGTATAAACGGACCTTTTGAATTGATGTTGATTGAAGAAGCTTTGCTGTTGCTGATGGTGGTGGAAGGTTGTTAGCTACTTGACCATAGTTAACTCCAATAAAAGATTGTGACACTGCAAATTCAGACACCAAAACAACTGTTAAAATCGAACCTTTTTGAGCGATTGTTGTAATCTGTTTAAGAAACCCAGAACAAAAGACTTACTTGTGTGTTTCATGGAATGTAAGAGAGAGAGAAGGAGGAAGAGAACTTTGCAGTGAAGCATTGCCATGGACGTTGAATTGCTTGTGTAATCGTTGTGGTCTGAAAATGGAGGGGGGTATAAATAAACAGAGTGAAGGGCAAAATCGGAAATAATTATGTTGAAGTGATGTTAAGACAGAAAGTAATTTCCACTTGTACGAAAACCAGAAAATTTATGTCGAAATTCTCGCGTGGAGAATAGCGGAAGCGACACGAGAGCTGTACACGTGTCAGTTTCTGACCGCAATAATAATAGAAGAAAGTCGCTTCTGCTTTAAAATTAGCGACTTGGATGAAGATTTGTTGTAGGTCATTTACGTTAATGCCCTTGAATTTGACCGTTGCCTATATTGGATCTGCCAACATGTTGAGTGGCAATAATGAAACAAGATTTCTTTATATGAAAAAGAGAGAGAAGGCATTTGTAAAAGAGATGTAAAATTTGAACCGGAATCCACGAACTGAAATTGGAATCGGTCATGGTCGGTTTCAGTTTTATGGTTAATGGCACTGTAAATCGGAGGTTCTAAATTGATGGGTTGGTTGATTTTTCAAGAAAAAATGAATTGAAATCGTCAAACTGAAACTGAAACCGCTAAAACTAGAACCGACAGTTCAGAATCAGAATCAAAATTAAACCGTCTTGAACCAGCTACACCCGATTCTGATTCAGAGGTTCCTTTTGAACTATAAACCTACGATTCCGAAGTCCCATGGGATGACTGGTATTTTTATTATTTCTTCTCGATTAAGAAATAGACTTCCCAATCTAGATTGGACTCCCGCCTAACTAGTAGATTTTTTGAGAAATTTTATAGATTAGCTTTTTGTAAAATATAATATATGTTATTTATCTCAAATTATATTTAAAAATAAAAATATTTATTTTTTTATAAGTTAATGTTAATAGTTATATAATTATCTTTTAGTAATAATTAATTAAATATTTTATAAGATAAATTGAATGGTACAATAGAAAAAAATGATGTTTAACTTCAATTTTGTTAAGTAAATAATATCCAGCAGTCAAGGAAGTAAAGTCTATAATTTACTAAAAAAATAAATAAAAACACAACCAAGCAAAACAATCTTTTTCTAATTCGTAGAACGTCCAGTTTTTTCTCCTCGCTTACCCTTAATCAAGTGAACTCATAATATATACAATGCAATATACAATGACGAAAATAATGGAAATGAAATATAATTATCCTCTCTTATTACATCTCATTCTAAGATGTAGTTATTTTTTATCATATTTTTAAAATATTATTTTCTCATCCCATATTTTTTTTAATATTATTTTAAACTCATTTATTTTTGTGAAACAATGCACATTTATCATGGAAAAGTAAAAGTAAAGCAGATGCAAACATGAAAAAAAGAGCTTGTAATATAATTGAGGCATATTGGTTGTCCTCTTCAGATAAAGAGCACAAAGTAGGCATAGCATAGCTTTAAGTTAGATGAGAATAATTGGAGCAGAAGCAATCTTTTCAACATGCATTAACACTAAAAAATAGTGAGTGCTTTT
>CANYCX011223296.1:0-12799 GCA_948193385.1 Breynia disticha f. nivosa
ACATAATTAAGACATAATTAAAACATCATTAATTCTAAACAATTTTATCAATTTAAGCACATAATCAATTTAACACATTATCAAAATATTCAACAATAATATTCAACAAATATTCAACAACGTTTGTGCACGATGTTTCCCATACTTGTCAATCCAAACATTAACAAATGAATAAAATAAAAATAAACAAAGTAAAATCAAAAGAACAAAACCAAAAAATAAAATGCATAAACTTAAAACGTTGGATTGCCTCCCAACAGGCGCTTCTTTTACGTCCTTAGCAAGATATTGTCTTATGGTTTTAACTCCTTTGCACGGACTCTCTCATGCTCTTTGTAATTCTGACTATTACTGTTGCATCACTTTTTTCATTTTTGCAAAATGTTCTGTCATATTTGATAGTCATGGTTGTCTCTTGCAATAATTATGCTGTATGATATCTGGTAATACAAGTTTGACTACATTAACACTAAAACATAAATTACCATTAATTTTAGCAGTCTCTTTTTTTTTTTACACTGGAATTACATAGAACTATTTCATTATTTTCATCCTCAACACAACCTTACTATTGCTAATATTAATAAGCACCCTTATTGTAGCCAAAAATGGCCTACCAAGAATTAAAGGCACTTCTTCATCCTCACTTACATTAATTATGACAAAATCTATAATGTGAGTAAACTCAACAACCTTAACTATTTTCTTTCTGATAATACCAAGTGGGTGTATAACTAACCTATCTACCAACTATAGTGTTAGTTTTATCAACTCAAGCTCTCTTAAATCGAGGCACTTGAATAGTGGATATGACATTATATTAACTCCCTTGCCTGAATTGGCGAGAGCTTTCTTAACAGTCAAATTACCAAAAATAAAGAGAACATAAATTTTACTTGGATCTTTCAGCTTCTTTGGTAATTGAATGTAAATAGTACAAGAGCTATTTTTTATTAAATTTTCCTTGTTAAGCTTTTCTAATTTGTTATCTCTTACTAGTTTTCTAGATTTATTTGTGCTTCTTTTGGTACGTACACCACAAATTTTATATTGGGTGGTTCAATTGATAATTTATTCTGTTCTTTCTCAATTTTATCCCAATAATTAAGCTTAACTAGGTAGGAAATGTGAAGCTTATATTCTCTAAGAAGTAATGGTTTCTTTGGAGGTTCTAAATGTTGTTCCTATGCTCTAACATTCTACTTTTTACTAAAACCCTTTGCACAATTTCTTCATTGACCATCTCACGGGTTGACTTTAATGTTGCTTAGTAATAAACTTTGTGCTCGTTCTAACATCATTTTTTTAACTATCCAACTTGATTTGCTAGATTGCAAATAACAGCTAACTAGTCATTATCCAATTGAGTAAATATTATTTTTTAGGCCTGAATAAATTTTATCAGTAAATCATCCACTTTTGATATTTTGCCTCTCAACTGTTGTTGTTGAATTTTCGATGGGTTAGTAGGATGATTCTACTTATGTCCAACCAAAGTAAAATTAGGATATTTAGCCAATCCTAGGTTGTAAGTGTTATGGGTCATTCTATGCTCTAAAATTATTGTTGTTTCCCATATAGTTAATAGTCTCCACACACTCTAGACTACTGTAGCCTCCTCCAAATATCTGACACTAGGATACTTCATTAAATTATTGCTTTATTGATATATTGATAACTTATTAATCTTTTTACTCAATAGCTCAAGTTGGGCTACCCAAGCTGTCACTGCATCCACATAATATAACCTAGCTGGTTTAGATGGCTTTGCTCTAGCAGAATACCACTGGTAATTATTCATTGCCATCTCCTTAATCAGTTCTTATGCGGCTTCTGGTGTTTTATTATTTAGTGTTCCTCTTTCCATTGCATCAATTATCTGTCTGGTACTTATATTCAGTCCATTATAAAAAGTTTGTACCTATAACTAGATATGGAGACCATGCTGTGGGCATCTCCTCAATAGTTTCTTGAATTTCTCCTTATATCATATAACAATTCTCCATCTGGTTGAAAAAATGAGGAAATATCATTCCTTATTTTGCAGTCTTGATCGGTAGAAAATATTTCTATAAAAACTTTTCTGCCAATTGGTCCCATATCGTGATGGAATTTCTTGGTTGAAATTACAGCCATAACTTATCCTTTCATTGCAGTGTAAATGGAAATAACCTTAGTTTAATAGCATCTTCAATTACTCCATTCATTTTGAATATGTCACAGATATCAAGAAAGCTTGCTATGTGTTTTTTTGGACCTTCATCTTATGATCCATCTAATTACAAGTTCTTCTGCAACATCTGTATTAGATTTGGCTTGATCTCAAAGTGCTAACAGCTATATTAGGATGAAAAATGCTAGAATTTATTCCATTTAAATTGGGCGTAGCGTAATCCAACATGGTCATTGGTTAGAAGACTGGGTTCTGCTGAACAATATGGTTGGTCGGCAAGCACAGATTTTCTGTTGCCCTTTTTATTCCTATATTTAAATCTTCTTCTATCCCTTATTGTTTTTTGTTTTGCAACTGAGCGTGAAAAGGTTGTTCAATCTCTGAGTTAAAATCAACTAGTCCTATTGAATTTGCTCGGGTCATAAACTACCTATTATTTGTAAGGAACTTAAAAAAAACTTAACACAGCTCTCAAAATAGAAAAATAAAAGTAAAAAATAACAAATGCAGAAGAAAATTGATGGAATAAAAATAAGAAAATAAAAACAACAGCTAAAAATAAAAATGACTAAACTAATAATGCATAGCTTTAACTAATATCTATCCCAGTAATGGCTCCAAAAACTTGATGGTCGTATACCTTATGTTACCAAAAGGAAAATGTACCTATCTGTGTAGTAACTGGCTATAAGATCCCCAAGTGTTGATCCAACTTTGACGAATTACTATGTACTTACTATTAATTATTATCTAGTCTACTTGTTGGAATGCAATTAATGAAAAAATAAACCACTAAATAAATTAATAAGAAATCAAAGTTAAGTGATTAAAGTCAATTTCTAAAGGCAACACTTATATCTCAAATCTCCAAAGTTGTTTAACTGTGAATTAGAATTAGAACTATTATTGCTATTGTGACTAGATCATGATGATTCCTAAATTATATTAATCCCTCTCTCGAGCTAACTAATGTCTAACATTAACTAACTTAACCTAAAATTTCTTTCTAAATTAAATTAATTGACAATGCATTAATGTTTTGTTAATTATTCTAAAGTTTGACCTTAATTCGGAAGATTTATGTTGATCTATCTCTAGATTTTTTGCAACTCCTTTTAATTATGAGTGATCTATCATATATTTGATCTCTTGATTAACCCTAAACGAATCAATATGTTAATCATAAATGGCAATCAAACAATCAACAAAGGAAAAAACAATTATAATTAAATGTCAATCAATAAACAACTAAACAATAAAACTAAAATCTAATCTCTAGTTCAATAAACAATAGTTCATCTCAACATAAGTCTCTAAAAGGTTTTAGTTCATAATGGAAAAGAAAACAACAAAAAAGATAATAAAGAAACTGTCAACAATAGAGAGACTCATTGAGATCTAATTGTAGTTGGCCCTTTTGCTTCAAAATCTACGTTACACTTCATTCCCAATCGTGTCCCTTGCCCTTTTCACCTTAGAAAATTGTGTTCTCCCTCAAATTATGGGCATTAAGGAATGACGATGAATGGTTGGTGGCTAGATGGTGTCTTGGTTGTTTTCTCGTGAATGCATCTTTAGAAACCTTGTATCTCTTACCTTTTTTTGAGTGAAAATACCTAAGAATTTCAAAATTCAGTCAACTACATGGATGACTGCAGTGCCAATGCAATTAAATTTGTGTTCGTGTAATGTCCATGAGGTTTGTGTATGCTGTTATTGGGGTGCATGGACGTGACAATGTCCATGTAATGCCCAGGACATTTGTGTAATTCTTCATTTGTCTATCTAGTGCATTAACTTTATTCAAACTCATACATTTTAATGCTTTTTTGAATAAATGTTGTCCATAAGTCATCCAAAGTCATTAACTAACCTACAAATAATCAAAGAAGGGATAAATGAACTATTTTCAATGAGAAACTCCCATAATACATGTCTAAATCATAACATTTATAGTCTAAAAGTATGTATGAAAGATCATTTTTTAGTTGGCATATATGAGGAATATGTTTGTACGACCTTGAAGTAAGAGATTATATTCTAAATATCCATAGTCGATCACTATTGTGGGAATCGTAGGTGAATTACGATAAACATACTCTTTTTAACTTAATGGGTTCGGTCCTATGGAGCATAAAGATATTTGATGTCAGACGGAAGTCGTGGATACATGTCTAGGGCATGGTATTTGGGTTAGATATATAAATTAGAATGATGTATGGTTCTAAGTCATAAATGGTTCTCATAAGCAAGTCTTACATCAGAGTTCTCAGACATGAAATCTCTATGAAACTCTATTTTAACTTCCATATACTTTGGCATACACCTAATGTGTCTATAATAAGATGACAAGTATGGGGTATGATTGAGTACATTGGTTCATGTTAGAGATCATGAGAGAAGTGAAGGGATTGCTCACTCTCAAATAAAGAGAAGATTTCACTAGCTACTTATTTAGTGAATTGAGAAGTGTACGGAAATACCTAGATAAAATAATGAGTTTCATTATTTATCTAAGAGTTTAGTGTCACTGGAATATCGAGAAAGGAATTAGAATACAAATAGATGCCTTGGTCCATACCTTATGCTAATTTTGACATTAAAGGGTGAAGGACTTAGTAAGATTGTATTAAGTCAAATGGATGTGATCACATCTTTATTTAATTTGGGATATCATTATGACTTGCTAGAGTTCATTAATGACCATTTAGAAATTTATAATTCCCATTTCCAATATTAAATAGACCTATAAGATTGCACACAAAAAATCAAATCGATAAAGGGTATTTTAGGTCTTTTTATTTCGGTCATATAATTGGACCATGTCATGAACTTTTATTTCATTCAAGTTTGGATATTATGTAACGCCCTCGAAGTTGACCTCCAAAAATAGGTGAAAATCAAGTTCAAACCATGTTTGGAGAGTTATGGGTTAAAAGGGGGTCGAGGTAGAATGAGACGGGGTTGAAAATGCAGGGAAATGGGAGTCTGATGCTAAATAACGTATGGTATTTAACGTACATTATTCTGGGAAAAGATGAGTAATGTACATTAGCATCAGGAATAACATACGTTATTCTAGGCTGGTTCCCAGAATAACGTATGTTGAGTAACCCACGTTATTTTCTTACAAACCTACGTTATCGAGACCATGAACACGTCAACAAAGTGTAGGAAATAGCCACAAACGAACCAAAAACACACCAAACACCTCCCAAAACTCTCCCAAAACCCAAAACCATTCCCTATCTAAACATTATTTCCTCCTAAACTCACATAAATTGCCATTATTTAACACAAAATCTTTACCTTTCATCGAATCTCGTACTTGTTTAGCGTTAAAGGAAAATGCCCGAGTAAGGTAAGATTTGAAATCTTTGAGGTGGGATTATGAGAATAGGGATAAGTTAGTTTAGAATGAATTTCTAAGGGAAAAAGGAATCGTAAGGAAGAGCAAAAAAGGAGTTAGGGTTTAGGGTGAAGTAGTAGAGTGATTTTGAATCGAGAGATTTTGGTTTTTTTGAATGTTATGAGTTTATCTAAAAATTAATACGTGAAAGTTTGTCAATAAAAATTTGTAAGAGCCAAAGCAGCAGAGGAGCCGGAGTGACCGCCAGAGGGGCTCACTTAAATTTGGATGTAAGTGTATGCCCTTTCATTTGCTTATCCATATCTAGTGTTTGCATGGTTAACTATGTTGGCTTGAATGCGTAACTTAATATGTAACCATGAATTATAAACCCTTATGCTATGAATTGTGATGTATGGTGTGGGTGTACTTATGTGTGTATTGAATGACCATGCTTTTATTGTGGATTATGATATCTTAATGTTCATGATTGATGTTGTTTAATTTGGATTTTCACGAAATGGATGCATTCTATAGTATTGACATGAGTATGTGAATGGATGGATGAAAGGATGATTTTGTGTGGTGTTGGTGAGTTGTTGAATATGATGTTTAAAAAATATGTGAAATTTATTGATATGTGTAAATGATGATAAATCATCTTGATCACATGAGTTGGGTGCAATTTTATGAATAAGGACTAATATACGAAATGCATGAGAAATTGTGTGCATTATGTATATTGAAAAGGCTAGATGATTTACTTTGAATTCATTGAGTGGATGCATTGTTATAAGCTAATATGGGTATACAAGAGTGTGGAGAAATGAATACAAGGCGTGCTTAAAAATGTTGAATAATAACTTATGGGAAGAGTGTGATTTTAAAAATGTGCATTCATGACATATAAGCATGTTGCATACATGCATTATTGAGTTGAGATTATATTAAGTAGATTGTAGGAAAAGCCTTTGGTTAGACAACACATATAGATAGCTATGTGAGAGTGAGTGATTTTAATCACATATGCTATGGATGTAAGAATGCCTTGTGAGTGTGAGTGATTCTAATCACATGGGCCGGAGGGAAATGGAAATGCAAGAGTGAGTGATTCTAATCACAATGACACCGATTGAATAATGAGATAAGAAATCAATGTGGGAGTGAGTGATTCTAAATTTGTGTGCCCTATATAGAAAATGGTAATGTGAGAGTGAGTGATTCTAATCGCATATTCCTAGAATGGGAAGGTGTCATATGAGAGTGAGTGATTATAATCATAGCGATATTAGAAAATTAACAAAATAAAAAGGGGCAATGTAAGAGTGAGTGATTCTAATCAGATGTGCCTAGATAGAGAATTGGTAATGCGAGAGTGAGTGATTCTAAGCACATTTGCTTGGAAATTAAAGGTGTCATATGAGAGTGAGTGATTCTAATCTTAGGGACACTAGTTGTAAAATGAGAGAAAGAGGGGCAATATGAGATTGAGTGATTCTAAGCATATGTGCCCCGGATAAAAAGGTGTTATATGAGACTGAGTTATTCTAAGCGTATGAATACCAGTTGAACAACCAAGGGGAAAAAAGAGATTGAGGATCCTCTAGAGAGAGAAAACATGACATTTTGAAATAATGAACAGGCATGTCATGAACATGATGCATACACATCGAGCATATTTGTGTTAATGATGTGGATGATTGTTGAACATTGAAATTTGTATATTAAAGCAACGTACATGATATGTGATTGATCATATGACATGGTTTTCATGAATGAATGGACTGAGAATGTTGAATGCATGGAGAATGTTGAATGGAGTATGTTAAATATTGTAATGTTATTGAATGCATGGTACTGGAATTGTTTGTTTGATTTGTATGAGAATGAGGTATGCTGGCGTATGGATGTTGTTGTTGTGTTTTAAGATGATTTACCTGTGTGTGTTTATAGGAAGGTAAGTGCATGTGCTATATTAAGGTAGGACCATTGTGAAATGTGGGTTGTAGGTTAACAGTGGTTTTTGTGTAGGTTTAGTTTGGTGTGTTGATTTGGGCGTTGTGAATCATAATGAGGAATTCGTAGGTGATGAGTTTGAGAGAGTAATTGAATGTGTAGGTTATGCATGAGAAGGTGTTAGATGCTATGTGATAATGTTAAAATGGGGAATTATGATTCTTGTATTAATTGTATTATGTTTGTCGTGTTTCTAAATGTGTAGGAGTATAAGAATAAGTAGGTAGGTTGAATGGTATGGAACATAAGTGGTATGATGTGAAACTCAAATTTAAAATCCTGTTTTTCTTAATAAAAAATATAATTTAAGAAATGAAACAAAAATCAGATTTAAAAATAAAGGAGAGAGAAGATAAAAGATATATACACGCTGTAGTATAAAAACCTCGACCTAATCTGTTACATTTTTTAAACAAAACAACAGCAGAAGCAAAATTTTTTTTAAACATATCAAAGTCAAAAGTTGTGTGTACATACATAGATGTACAACATGTACAAATCAAAATATCAAAAATGAACTCTAGAGCCTGACCTCTGACGTAAGCTCTGGAAAAACACTGATCACCTCTAGCACTGTGCAGTCAAGCAGCTCCCTATGATCTGCACAATCATTTAAACAATAAATGGGGGAGAATATAACACATACTCAGTAAGGATTCTTAGCTTCATTTAAAGTACATGAAGTGCAGGGGAAAAATATAAATCAGCACGAGGACGTGCCTAACTATTTTCTCCTTATGGCATCTGGTTATGCCAAAACAAACATATCACATAGATATAAAACAACATACAGCTTAACAATCCACACAGGATTACTATCAGAATCATATGTTCACACAGAACATTCATATCGTACACAACATTATTAGGATACATAAATCAACATCCACACAGGATTATACTCAAGAAATACGAACCACACAGGCTCAATTGTCCACATAGGATCAATCACACAGATCCTACTTATACAAATATAACATCCACATAGAATCAAAATTATAACATTATACATATATGAATGTAAATGTCTGATATGAATTGCTAATGTAAATCCACATAGGATGACCCTGGGTTATTGTCCACCATAGCACACAGCAGTCGAATTCCTCTATCGAACAGAGTAGAGGTTACCTCTATACCACACAAGAGAGATTTTAGACCACACACAGCTAAGTCTAGGATAGCACACAACAATTCCTCATCCACACAGGATATTATAGCCACACAGGCATTATGTCATTCAGATGCTTATGCAATATGTGAATGTATGAATGCCATTTGTACTATATCAACACACGACATAGTAATGACATTCACATTATCTCCCAATATAAGAATGACATTCGTACCAGTACACAACATAAGAATGACATTCGTATCAGCACACAACATAGCTCACAACACAGTTTATACAGAGCAGATCATATAATACATAGGTATAAACTATCATAAGAAGATACCACACAGGTATTTCTAACATCAATGTATCAATATTAACTCAAGGTGTCAAAATCAACTTCATATCAATCATATATCAATGTAAGCAATACAAGCTTATCAATAATCACTTAATATCATCATTTATCAAATAGGCATAAAGCCAAATGAACATACCAAATCAATTCAATTTAGATCGTAAATGATCATAAGAACAATATGAATGATTCATTCATCATCATTTCATTTTCAATATGGTTCTTCTATATCTAACATTCTCAAACATAACATTATAGGCCATCTAGCTTACAACTTTATAAGCTTAAAGAAATACTACCATTTACATAAGAATTCGTTTTACGATCTAATTTAGTGAGCGTAAGAACACTTACCTCGTAATAAAGCAAAAGCAATAATCTAGCACTAACTCAACAACCACTCAGCTATAGTACAGATCCTCCTGTATGTAATGAATCATACACACTTCATTAACTAACCATTATCACGTTGATTCTTTACTTAGAAGAATCAAAGCATCATTTGTCAACTTTAAATCAACCACTCTTCATCATTTCCTTTATGACTATTCTTACCAAACTCTATTCATTTAAGGAATACTTCTTCTAGTGCCCATACATAGGTTCATTCAAGTTCTAATGATGCCATAATATAGTTTTCCAGCATTTAGTTCAATCAAAAATATGTAATTATCAAGGTTCACAATATTCAGCAATAAACCCTTTGTAAACCCTAAATCAATCCTTGGTTTTCACTCTTTACCATCAACCTTGCTTTCTAAAATGATCCTATCATACCCTTAACATCAAGTTCAATTTCTACATAATAATCAATATTTCCAGCAACCAAATCTTCAATTAAACTCTATACAAATCAGAAAATACCAAAAATAAACCTTAATTAAACCATGGAAACCTTTATACAATCTTACTTTAGCAACTTAGGATGAGGGTTGCAAGAAATAAATCTCCAAATCACTTTCTCTGAGTCAATTCTCACTTTTCTCTGCTCTCTCTCTCTCTCTCTCTCTTTTACTCTGAAAAAAAAATTTAGGTATGTTAAGGTTTTTGTGCAACTCTTGATTTTTCGATTTATAAGTTTTTCAAGGAAACACCATACTACACGTGGTGGGAGGTAAACTATGTGTGGTAGTGCTGAGGATGCGTTCTTTCACCTCCACAACGTGTACTCTACTAATTCTAGCATTTCTCCTTTTTCTTTGGTTCTTTCCTATCAACCTTAGATCAAACTTTCATAAACTTTTATGTATTGATGTTTAAACATTTATTTTTCATAATTTTAAGGCAAAAAATTCATAGAATGTTACATGGAGTTAACCTACATTATTCATTCTAGGTTTATTTGAAAAATGGATACAAGAATAACGTGCATTTGTCAATTATCTAACGTACCTTAATTATGCCCAGAGGCCTATATGACTTAAAAATCCACACCTTAAGACATCTTAGAGTTTGCACATGATCCAGACCAAGTTAGGGACTTAAAATTTATCATTTGTGAACTAAATAACCCTATAGAAAACTTAAAATAAGCAACCCAGATAACATATTCTAGAATTTAAGAGAAAGAGTGGAGCACTCCATGAGTAAAGAACGAGGATCTAATTAGGAAGATAATCGTGAGAATGAACGAATGAGTGTACAAGACTTTATATGGTTAGGTAAGTGACGAGTGGGCATACGCTCACTGAGTTTTGTACTCATATTTTCTGTGGTTGTGTTTATTTGTAAAGACTAGGGAGGCTGCTGTGTAGACCATTTATACTCTACTTTCTTTTTAGAAGATTCTTAGGGACGACCATTGTGAGGTCGGGGAATTCATCGATTTAATTCGATGTTATTCTTTTTAAAGACTTGATGTATAAACAAATTATTTCTTCATATTGTTTGAAACTGCCGTGTAAGGCGTTTCCAAGGTACCAAGGTTTTGGCTAGGTTTTATATAACGATGTTCTATGATCTTAATTTTCTTTGAAAATGATGCTCTGGGGTTTTCTATGATTAGTTTCTGCATATAGCATTAGGTTTTGGGATGTCACTGTGTTTCAATTAGGAATTTAAAAAGAGAAATATTATAGCGTAGAAAATGTAAATAAGCTAGTAGTTATTAAAAAGAGATTTTAAATTTTAGCATCACATATTATTCTGGTCATTTTGAGCCCATTAGTGGAGTGAGAAAATGCCAGCCCAATTATTTAATAAGTGTAACATTCTGAACATTTTTTGTCAATAAATGACGATAAATTAAGGTTTAAATATTAAAATATATAGGTTTATGAAAGGTTTACGAAAGGTTGACGCGAAATAAAAATTGGAAATCAATAAATTAAAAAAAAATTCAGATGACGTGGAGTACGCGCAGTGGACACTGAAGTACGCGGTGTCGCTGCCACCCCGCGTAGTTCTCGACCACCCAGCGTACTCAGCTGACAGATTGAAAAAAAATAAGAAATGACACCATTTCGGATTTTGGGGAAATTGGGACCCAAAATACATGTTAAATATACATTTTCAGCAGAGAAAATGGCTAAGGAAGGTGCTTGGCAGGGGAGATAATTCTGGAGGTGACTTGGTGGATTTTCTTGGAGGAAATTTTGCATACAAAGGAAGGTAAGATGAGGTTAAGTTTATCCATAGTTGATTTCTGGTTTATGATTGCCATTTTGATTGGTTTAAATGATAAATAATTGCTGGGAATGAAGGATTATGTTGCTGGAAATTTTGAATTGATGTATGAACATGTTAAGATAAAAATTATGCATGATAAGGTTGATGGAAAATAGTATAATATAAGGTTTACAAATGGTTGACAAGTGGTTGATTTCTGGAATTGTAAACCTTATTAATTACATGTGTTAGATGGATTTTTATACTAAAAAGTTCATGTTATGGATGGTTAAAATCTGAGAACATATTAAGGAAATGGTTTTGACAGTAGAATTTTGAGAAGGATGCATTTTGGTATGGTTAAAGTGGTTAAGTTGGTTGATTTAGAGTGGATAGTGTTGGAATAAACTCTTCAATGAATTGTATAATAATTTTTGGTATGTTATAAATGACACACAGAAGGATTTTAATATTTTTGGGAAGGAAATAGAGGCTGTGTTGAATTGTAGAGTTTACTTGGATTGGAGGTAAGTGTTCTTACACTTATGTATTAATTCGTATTTCAAATTTTTATGCTTAATTTTAGTAAGTATAAATGCCTGAGATAGTTTACAAATTAGTAGATGAAATTTCAGTAGAAAGAAGAATTGAATATTAATTTTAGTGTTGGAAAAATGAAGATTTGAAAAGGTTGATAATTTGTTTAAGGAGTTGAAAATGTGAGGAGTTAGCAGAAATTCGGAAAACCAGGAGAGAACGCGGGCTGGGCCCTAAGTACGCGTTGTCATTACGAGTCCGCGTACATTACCTGACCCCGCGTTTAATGGTACGCGGAGTGCACGCAACCACGCGTAATCCATCTCCACACCGCGTAGTCCACTTAAGTCTGTATACGAGTTGGGCCTCAGCCCAAAACTAATTTCAATCAGCCCAAACTTATTTAAATCAGCCCAAGTTCATTTAAATTCTTTTAAAGATTAATTATGACAGACTAGTACCCAAATATACGGTCTGGGAACAACCCACGTTTTCTATACCAATCCCGTATACTAAATTAACCACAAAATAAAATGGGTACAAAATAATATCAATTTTACGATAGAAAATAAAGATAAAGAATGGAGAGACAATTGGAATAAAAATAAAATAAGAAGATGAATTGTTCTTAGGAACAATATG
>CANYCX011223302.1:0-11283 GCA_948193385.1 Breynia disticha f. nivosa
GCCTTGAGAGGCATATATTTGTGATTTATTGTTATGAATGCTCGTATGCGTATGAATGAGTTATATGGACGGGTATGATCTTGCGTGATTATGAGTGGATGGTATGAGTTATGAATGCTTGTGTTTTGTACAAGATGTAAATGTTGTGGTATGGATTATATACATTCAGTGATTGTAATTGGTTCGGTTTTGAAAGTATGAAATGCTAACGACATGGTTTGATGAGATGAATATTTGTTATATGGTATTCATGATATGAAGTATTCAATGAGAAATGGTAGGTGGTATAGGTTGGAATTTGAATATGATATGTGTGAAAGAATGAAGGAAAGATGTGTTGTGTGATTTGAATTGGATATTGATGCTTGTACAAAGATGTGTATGAGTTGGATGAGTTTATACCATGATGTGTTAAACCACAAGTTTAAGTGAGTTAAATGGATGGTTATGGAATGTTATTGATAATTGTTGTAAATGGCTAATTATGGTCTAATTGGCTTACGTTTTACTTGTATAGAATCCTTAATAAGTGTATTGGTATGGCTAAAACAATTGGACAATAATTAGGCATGGATTGAACTTGAGTTGAATTGTGCAGATTCTGCAGTGAATAGTAACGTTCATTAGGGCTTGTGTAATGAACGTTACACCCCCTTAATGAACATTACCAAACAGGTAATGAACGTTACCTGGTTATAATGAACGTTAATCTAGGATTTATCCACGTTAGTCATGCTGCCTTGAATAATGAACGTTACCACATGAGTAATGAACGTTATTCTGGGACAGTAAATCCTAAATGGACCGAAATGACATCCTTACTCATGCCTAATGAATCTTAGTGATGTAAAATGGTTTCTTGATGAATAAGAACACTTAAATTGAGGTCGATAACACCCGTGTGATTGCTATGTATGAATTTGGTTAAATGTCTTTAGGGCGCCAATATTGTTTGAGGAAGAAGAAGGTCGGGATGGCCGATGTCTTCCCTGCAGCCCGGCATGTAGAGACGCTAAGGGATGCCTTACTGAGTATATAAAATATACTCACCTGTCATTGTTGGATTATGTGCAGATTAGCAGGTACCAGAGACGGGACGACGTGATCGGCAAGGCTAGCGGTGCGATAATGAAGGTCGAGCTTCTAGTGGTTTAAATATTGTGAATGCTTGTGCATGTTTTGTATTTATACATACATTAGTATAGATGAGATTTATAAGTTGTTATATTAAATGATTTCCATGTTTTCCGCATTTTAAAACTCTGATAGACAGTTGCTTTGTATTTAACGTATTGAAAACCATTCTTCTATTTTCTCTCTCTTACGCAACTTGTTTGATTGGATGCTTTTAAAAGAGAAAAAAAAATATAGTGGGAAAATCGATTTATTTAAAAATGAAAGGTTTGGAAATTTGGCGTCACATTTAGTGGTACTAGTATTCAAAAACTTTCATCTTTGTATGTTTACCTTACAATTTTTCCACACTTTAATCAAACTATTTGTCGAATAACATTAGTTATACAAGGAAAAACGTACCTATGTAAGTGTATATGTACTCCCTTTTTTAACCTTGGGTACATTATGAAATAAGAAACACCTCTTATTAGTTTACTTTAGCTCTTAATTTCCTTATTTCAATATTTTATCCATAAATTTTACAGGCAAGCACGGGTCGTGCGAGATAACACGAGTTTGTCATTGGACTGGTGTGCAGAAAGTCACAGTGTTTAGGTGTATCAATCATGCATGAGTTTGTCATTCTTATATTTCTTAACCATCCTATCTTAAAATGATTACTCATCTCGATTCTCCTTCTTACAAATCCACAATTTATAGATCTTTTTCATGAGAATGGTCTGGAAAACGGCCTATGCAACCCGTTCTCCAGCTCGTTCTGACCATCTGACACAATCTGGAGGAAGGGAACGACTTAGCAAACGGTTTGGCCAAACTGTTTGCCAGGCCATTTTCTGTACTGCCTCTGGAAATAAAATGGCTTGGGAATATTTACCCAGCCCGTTTCATTCTACTGATTCAGGAATACACCACATGCTTAACACAACCCCATCACACAACAACATGCACCAATCAACATACTTCCTCTCACATAAAAAATCCTCCAATTATATACTCGGGTTCAATTCATCACAATTCATCAAATTTTACTCATAGCTGATTCAATTCATTTTCATGCGGTCTCATTGGACTGTCCCATAATTCATTAACATTCATCATTAATTTAATCATCAATAATCACCATTCTTACTTAATCACATTATTCATCTTTCTTATTCGTACGTGAAAACACACTTATCATCCAAGCCACGTTATTTCATTACATGCCATTCATATAACCCATAACTCACATTGCATCATACACATATGTCCAATCTTTCCTTAACAATTTCCTTACCAAGGATTACTTCTCAAGCAACCACACAAATTTCACACACACATCACAACTTAGCCCTTAGGCTAACATACCATTTCACTTACACATCCAATAATGCATTTTTAATTCCGTAGTAAGCCACCTACCAATCCAAGTTACATTAACTCACACATGTAAATCACACAACCCATAGCACGCACCTCAGAACAATATTGATTCATTTTATACCCATACTATCATCCATATACACGAACAACATGTTGTTTCATTATTTTCCTCATAAATCAAACCCACACATACACATACCAAACGTCATTCACAATTCTACACCATCCCTCTGTAATCACATAGCATCCAATATCTCAAAGCGTACATACAGTTCATCAATAAGCATGGACAACATGCTACTTGCATTCACATGCCAATTATCATATCTCAAACATGCCAATTAACATATCTCAAACATGCCAATTAGCATCCAAATCTCAATTACACATGCCATTTACATAATTCACCTATGGATGCTAAATGAATGCTAATGCATCATATGTCATGTAATGCATGCCTCGGTGACTCTCACATTTCTCTTAGAGCTTTCGTTCTGTTTACTTTTTAGTTTGGGCTAATCCCCTTTTTTTCATAAGCCGAGCTCGCACTCACTTTTCCTCTCCACAATCTCAAATTATGAACATGCAATCATACCTATGTAATGCCACAAATGACACTCAACATCATGTCGTGTCCACAATCCATATGCAATGTAAGGAAAATGATCAACATTCTCAACTGTGCATCAATTCATTAATTTATGGCCACATCCAAAATGAACTCATGCATATGAATGTCCATCATACCTCATCGTCAACATTTCACAAAACAATATGAACATAATACTTTTTCATACAAAGTGTCATGATCACATTCTTTCAACAGGTTACACATGATTTACAAATCAAGCGTTCATAAGCACAATCCACCACATATAAACAAGTAAACAATTTTCCTCATATGCACATACATACAAATATCCATGGCATCATTCCCTCTCAATTCATCATACAAGATGCAACATAACGTAAGAATGAATGCATTATGAAATGCCAATGCAATTCTATGCAATATGCCTCGGCATCTTCCTCTTTTTCCTCAGGCCCAGCTCGGCATCGAGCTCTTGCCCAAAATTATCCTCGGCCCAGCCGACATTGAACTCTCACTCGAAATTTACCTTGGGCCCAGCCCGACAGCAAGCTCTCACTTGGAATATCCTCGGACCCAATCCGGCATCAAGCTCTCGCTTGGAATATCCTCAGACCCAGTTCGGGATCAAGCTCTTACTTGGAATATCCTCGGACCCAGTCCGGTATCAAGCTCTCGCCCAAAATCTCACAGCCATGTGTCACACGATAATGCTTATGCAACACATGAATTCCCTATGTAACTCATCATGTCCAACAATTAATCAAATGTATAATCATGTCATTATTAACAAGCATTTCACATAAGCTCATAGTTCATATTTCACATTGTAGTAACATACTTACATAGTACATTGCTAATAAATCGCATCAGGCTCACATAAGGCCAGACCAAACATCAATTCAATTTTTAAGACACATTCCACTACCATCGTATACAAATTGCAAATTAATTGCATTTACTTAACCATATCAAAATCAAGAGTACATACCCTAAATCAGCACAATCCAATGAAAACTAACACTTTAAATTCATACCAATTCAATGCCATAACTAGAAAATCCAAATTCCACTTTCAACCATTGATCAACATCAATTCACAAAAATTCGCAATTCATTGCAAACATTAACAAGCGTAGTAAGTTCATATCATTTATACTATAAAACACTGCAAGAAATTTTTCACATTGTTTTACACAATCCACATATAACCAACATTCTCTTTCAATCCAGCAAACACAACATGTACCAGACATACCTCAACATATCAAATCTGCTTCATCACGAACGTATCATGTAAGAGAAATGCAAAACCATGCTTTCATGCTCATATGGTGTCATTCTCACATTCTTGACCAATCGTTAACACTTTAATCATGCAATCCACATTACTCATAGCCAACTCACATAGCGAACAATTTAGGTACATTCATCTATCGCATATAACTCTATCATTTTCATAATTAATTCCACATTTAATTGCATGCACACTATTAGTTTATCATCCGTTATCATTGCTTTCTCATAAACAAATTATAGTTCATTATTTCACACCATCATATTCAAAATGCAAGTCATAATAAGCTATTACAATAAACAATCACAATACTCAAATCATATAAGTCATCTTCCATCTTTATTTCTTATATAAAAAATATCATGTGAGCGAGTAACACCAATTTGACTCAAATTTACTTTTTGCCCTTAATGTAACTCTTCACAATCAAATCATTAGTACACGCAAACATACATACCTTAGAGTAACCAATCATGAGGATTCCACGAGGTTAGAGCACAAAGATTTGCTTGAACCATTCTTGATTTTTAAAACTGAATCATTGTTTTAAAAGCCAAAACATGCATCTGACTTGAAAACAGTGCAACTATCCCAAGGGAATCTAATCTCTTCTCTAGTACCACTAAATGTCACGCCCAAATTTAAATCCTAATTATTCTTAATTAATTCAAAAACATGGATATATATATATATATATATATATATAAATATATATATATATATTTCAAAGAGAAATGAGGCACAGAGAAATGGAAATTTTTACACATGGTTTTCGTATCACAATGCCTCAAGCTAAACAACTTATTTATTAATCCTTATAACATAATCCATGTTTAATTTAAAGAATGTGCTCTATCGACCTTCCTCGTAAAGTTTCTCCTAAGCCTGCGCACACCACAAACAACAATCTAATGTAAGTAATTAGTGACCCAGTAAGTACACCTACAACACTTACCAAAGTAGTTAATGTATAAGTACTCATTGGTAAAGTGTTTTAGGTGTTCTATGTGACAAGACTATAGGAATTCACCCTATTCAGTATCTACTTCAATAAACATTAGTTCATTATTCAAGGCAAGGAATAATCCTCCTTAATTGCCCCTAACTTTCGAGTAATATAAACTAACTATATGTTTCATCATTCCTTTCTTTAGATTTATGTTTTACATTATTGATATAACTGAAACGGTCTGGGAATGACCAGGGTAACCCATTCCCCAACCCATTCTATTCTTCTATACAAGTCTGTAAGATCAAACAACTTGGGAAACAATTCAGCCAAACCATTCCCAAACCCGTTCTATTCTTTCTGGAACTTTCGAGAGATGGAACAGCTTGGGGAACAACTTGCCCATCCCATTTTCCAACTCGTTCTATTCTTTTGGATTCAGAATTCAACAGATTTACACCATACACAGGCAAACACATTCCATGTAAATAAATGTCACAATAAACCATCCATAAAATAACATCCATGTTTAGTATCCAACATTATCACAACACAAGTCTCATATTCCATTCAATTTCATTTCAATTATCGTCCTTTTAACACTAAATTAAGTCTTAAACATTCAATCAACCAATCACTCACCATATAACATTCACATCATAATACATTTATACAAACACCCATACTTTCATTAATAGCATTATACATCATTTAATGAAATGAATGCCAATGTCAATGCTTATGGAATTCATATGCAAAGTGACCCAGGTTTAGAGGATGAAGGTTTGGATTAGGGAGTCATTTTAGATTTTGATTTATTGTGATTAGTATTTCATTAATAGAAATCTTTGGAAGATTTGGGTTTTTGATAATTGGTGTTTATTTTGTGATATTTGAACTTACTTGGTTTTTTTTTGCAATTTCCTAAACATGTAGAAGGATTTTCACAATTACCTGAGCGTTTCCCTAGACCTAATGATTTGAGAAAATCTCCTAATGTTTGCCTTGTTTTCTTCATTTCCATATTTAAACGATTATGCATTTGTAAATCTTTGTAGGCTTGGATTGCTTCTTGTTGGGTAAAACTTGTCAGTTGGCCATATGTAAAGATACTATAAGGGATTTGGTTATTATATTCCTTTTGTATTCTAATTCTCACCCTCTCACCTAATATGTAGGGAAGACCAGCAATAAATTTTTTTAAAAAAAAGTAGTTCTGCATTTTTATCTTTTAAATGATACGGATCTCCTATGAAATGTAAACAAATTGTATAAATCAATCTGGTTATAGAATTTTGAATTGGATTTCCTTCATCATCTAAGATGAGATCTCACTCATTGTTACATTGAAAAGAATTAAGAATTGATTCCTTTTTTGTTGGAGTTAAATGAAAATCTCACCATCCTTTGAGCTAGCCAGAAAACTGTGTTATCATCAACTCAACAATTACTTTGTCAGATGTTCCATGTTGGGTTTTGTATGCATTGCCAGCTATAATGATCTGATGAAAAGTGTTGAGAATTTGGTGTTCATACATACCATCTATATTCCATTCATATAGAGTGGCAGATTTGTACTTTGATTGAACTAATTTCAAATGACCTAAATCTTGATTATTTTGGATAATGAGTGTTTTTGAATTGCCCATTATTTTATTAATAGAAGATTTTGGGTCATTGGAGTGATCTTGGTCATTTGGTTTGGAAAGAACATGGACAGTACGATGATCTGGGGTATCTAAAATAATATTTGGACTTGTGTTTGATTGGTCTTGTGAAATTGAAGGCTTTGAGAGAAAATCTAACTTATTTAGCTGATCTTTGATAACTTGAAGATATTCATTATTATTGACAATTAACTCAGTTCATTTGCTTTTGTTATTTGGTAAGGTTTAAATATTAACAACGCATTTATTATGCCATATAATCATGAATTTTTGTTGCAATTTAATGCCCATATCAATGTTGAGTACTGCAATCAGTCCAGAGTTATTAAGTATTTGTTCAAGTATGTTAACAAGGGTCATGGTTGCATGATAGCATCTTTTTATATGATAGCTGAGAACTTTAATGGTGAAAAAATAATTGATGAAATTAT
The DNA here is from genome assembly GCA_948193385.1 of Breynia disticha f. nivosa. Taxonomy (NCBI): domain Eukaryota; kingdom Viridiplantae; phylum Streptophyta; class Magnoliopsida; order Malpighiales; family Phyllanthaceae; genus Breynia; species Breynia disticha. Next base: position 7,433 of record CANYCX011223302.1, read on the forward strand.
GATGTACTATGATTACATATACATATCTCCTCTATAAGATGTATGGAGAATCTTTGATTTTCCCATAAATCAACTCGAGCCTACATTTGAAAGATTGAGCTTTCACATTCCCGATGAACAAACTATTATTTTTAAAGATGACGAGCCAATATATGAAGTTGTTAAAAAATCTGGTCAAGACACCTCGATGTTTATCCAATGGATGAATGCAAACAATGAGTGTGAAAAAGCAAGAGAGTTGACTTTTGTTCAATTTCCATAGAAATTTGTTCGAAAAAAAAGTTGAGCAGTTAGATCTCACATCAAATTTAAAAACTAAAATTAAAAAATGGTGCCCTAAGATTGAGAGGACATAGTGTGGGTATAATTTTTCTGTGCATCCAAGAGTTGGTGAATTATATTACTTGTTTTGTTAAATATTGTTACAGGTGATGTAAGTTTTAAAGACATTAGAACTATCAATAGTGTTGTTTACGCTACATTCAAAGGTGCATGTGCATCATTAGGATTATTGGATGATAATGAGGAACACATAGTAGCAATTGAGGAAGTATCTTTCTGGGGTTCAAGTCATTTTCTGTGATGTTTAATTTCATATCTAATCATTCTTCAGTGTGAGAGCAAAATTGGCTTTTTTTATCATAAGACATTCTTCTCAAATAAAAACTAATTCTATAAGTCATGGGTAATTTTGTACATTTAAAAAAAATAATTGATATAAAATAATTTTATTCCCTAAAACTAAATTTATGAAAATTTTTGTTAGATTTGCAGTCGATCGACGACCAATTGAAGAATTATGAACTTGTAAAAATTGAAAAACTACTAAACAAATGTGGAAAGAAATTGAAAAAACTACACACCAGTGTCATTTCCTCACAATGAATTATTGGAGAACAATACGAATAAATTAGTGCAAGAAGAACTCTTATATGAAAGAGTCTTATTGGTAAAAGAGAGCAGACAACTTGTTGGTTCTTTAAACAATGATAAAAAAATGTGTATGAAACAATTCTACATGGAATTAATAATGACAATGGTGGGATTTTTTTTGTTTACAAATATGGTGGAACTGGAAAAACTTTTATTTGGAGAGCTATTTCTGCAGAATTAAGGCCAAAAGGGAATATTGTTCTAACTGTTGCAACAAGTGATATTACTACTTTATTAATACTTGGAGGAAGAACAACGCACTAAAGATTCAAAGTATTGTTGGAAATTAATGAAGATTATACTTATAATATTAAACAAGGAAGTCATTTGGCAGAATTGATCATGAAAAATGTTTAACCATATGGAATGAAGCACCAATGACTCACAAGCATTGCTTTGAATCTCTTGGTAGAATTTTTAGAGATTTGTTACTATTTAAGAACATAGACAATATTAGTTTGCATTTTGGTGGAAAATTATTTGTATTTGGAGGAGATTTCAGGTAGCTAGATTGTACATGTCATTCCTAGAGGCACCAGAAAAGACATAGTACGTACTTCTTTAAACTCTTCATATTTATGAAGGCATCAAAAAGTTCTAAAATTGACAAGAAATATGAGACTTGAATCTTGCTAAACCAAATTTGAGTTTTCTAATTTACAATATTTTTCAAAATGGATTTTATATATTGATAATGGAAATGTTGGTGGTGCTAATGATGGAGAATCATTTTTTATATACCATAAGATCTTCTTATTAAGGATGTAGTTGATCCTATCACGGTTACTGCAAAAATACTTAACCTAATTTGATAAAAGAATCTAGGGCGATAAGTATAAGAACATGTTATACTTGCTCCTACATTAGAGGTAATTGACAAAGTCAATTATTTTGTAATGTCATTGTGGCTATGAACTCAGATTAATTATTTAAGTTTTGGAAGCATTTGTGAAGCATAAGGAAACTGATTCTTATCATGATATTTACATTTCTAAATTTTTAAACAGTTTGATAGGTTCTCAGTTACCAAATCATAAACTCACACTTAATGTTAGCTTTTCTATTATGTTGCTTCATAATATGGACCCCGCTTTAGGTATCACATACTTATCCTAATAATCTATAATTAATGAAATTATCATAGTAATTAAGAGTAAATTGAAACAGTGTTAGAAATGTATAGATTAATTTCAGACATTCAACATGTTAGTTGTGTCACTCAACACAATAGGCATGCTCCTAGAAAAAACTATGAGCACGATCGTCTAAGTTCATATGGTGGGCGTGTTGTTGAAAAATGATGAGCATGGTGACCGTGTTGTTTACCATGGTAGTCCTGTCGATTTACACAGGTCTTGTCATAAAGCAACACAGTCGTCTCGTGCTATCTAATTTTCATAAAACATAGAGAATTAAAGCAGTTGTTGGCATGGGTTAAGTTTTTAAAACCCAATAGCTTCACTTTTTGTTCAAAATGCTAAAAACACAAAGAAAAACCACCAAACCTGACTTAAAACTTACCCAACTTAAGACTTGATATATTCAAGTATTCAAAAATCACTAGAGACTAAGATGAAGGCGTAAAAATGAACAAAAAATTAACAAAATTTCCTACACTAAGTTTGTAACGCCCTGAAAAATTCGTCCATTTTTATTCGAAATAATGTGTAATAGAAAATGTTTAATTCATGTTAATTGACATTAGAAAATGCTCAAAAATATGTGGAATAATGTCTATTATAAATGACAAGTATGTACGTATAAGAGATATGGATGTCGGGAAGATGAAATGCGATAAATGGGCACGTTTAACCTGGAAACGGCCAGCCCGTTCTAGGCCATTTTATCAGCTAAACATGTTGAAACGGCCAGGGAACGGCCAGAGGCCGTTTCCCAAGGCCGTTTTGCGCTTCTGGGTGTTTTAAAACACGCGTTTTCAGTGTAAAAGAGAGAAAAACATATTTGTTATCCCTAAACACTTCCCACCTGATTCTCTCTCAATCCTAACCCAAAAATCACTTCCCCAACTCTTCTCAGACATCAAAACCTTGCTCCCAACAAGTAAAGACTCGTACATTCCCTCCCGAAACATCAACCGTTCGAACTCTAGGGTTTTGGACGAGTTTTGACGAGGTAAGTCCCGATTTTTAGGGAAATTGTATGTTAATTGATGTGATTTTTATGGGGTTTTGTTGGGTTTTGTGTGAGAAACAAAATGGTAGGTGTGTTTGGCTTGCATTATGAGTTTTGAGTATGATTTAGAATCTTGGGGTTCTTGGAAAGGTAGAGAGTGCTTGGGAATTCTTGCAATGGGGTAAGTGTAATGATTAGTGAGGTTAATATGGTTCACAATTCATGTAGGTATCGGTTTTGGAAACCGAATTGGAGGTTGGGCGATGAATTTGTTCTTGAGGCTAGAGGTAAGTGTTTTTTTACACTTACTTATAGCGGTTGTGGATACGTTATCAAAATAAATTGATTATATGTTGGCCTATAATGGATTGTTGGATTGTTAGACATAGAAGAATGATCGTGGAAGTATGTATTGATTGATTACATGAAAATTTAATGCAATTTATGATCGTTTGTGATGTTTGATATGATTGCAGAATGGTTGATAGTGTACATGTATAATGTTGCTTGGTTATGTTGAAACGGAAATACGGATGCTAATGTTGTGTTGAGCGTATTTTGGTATGGTTTTGCATATGTTAAGTTGAACGAATTATATTCTTAAATCCTTGAAGAATGGTAAATGAATATGTGTTGTGTAAATGGTTTAAGATTGAATTGGTTAATGTGGATACAAACTTGAATAATTAATGGAAGTAAAGGATAGGTTATGTTTGAGCTTGTATTATGTAATGGTGTTTAGATGAAGGTGTGAGAATTGTTCATTTGTGATTGTTGTTATATTG
>CANYCX011223500.1:0-10209 GCA_948193385.1 Breynia disticha f. nivosa
CAATTATGCTATGTCAATTTACAAGCATGAATTTCTCATATAATTCAATCTCATTCTTCATACACTCTTTCAAAACTTATTTCAATTTCAACATATACCAAAAACATCATTTAAACTCTTACATACAAGTCTCAATTTCCACAACCATTACAATTTGGAACATGTATCACAATCACATGTTCTCACCACATACATTCAATGAATCATTTTTTTCAACAACATTAATCAAGGAATTCTCAACAATTCAAAAACATATCATCCAACATACCAATCCTCATCAATCAAATTTCATAACATTCCAACACATAGTCATCTATCCAATAGCCACATATATAAGCTTCATATCACATAACATTCATTTAAATCCATTCACACATTTCACATGCAAGATCATACAAGTGACGAAAGTTGCGCTCGCTTTGTTTACCTTAGAAAACACGCCTAATTCTCCGGTCTCGAACTTCCCTCTTCGGGATTTTGACCTCATAATGGAAAATCACAAATTTTTACATTAACCATCTATATTTAAATTATGCAATTCATTAATTAAGACATGCTCTTATGTTTTTCATCTCCCACATTTATCATTAAACCAATTCTTACCAATTTCTTCATAAATATCCAAAATCTTAAATAACTCCCTCTCCTCATTTATTTCCCAATCCAATTTATGGTTCTATTAACCTCAACAATGTTCAAAAATTCTCTCATAAACATCAAAACACAATTTCAAACCTAATTTAACAAAATCTAATTTTTGTCACTATTTACCACAGATTTTCTAACCATAATTTCAGCCACCCAACATGTATATAACACGAAAAATTTAACACATTCTAAGCTTTCTAACAAGCTATTATACACTTAAATCGGAGCTAAATTCATGGATTATGGCATTTGGAACTTAGGTATAAAATAAAAACGGGATTTCACAATTAACTTCAAGAAAACTTACCAAGATTATGTCCTTCTTTTGATTCTTAGGCTCCCAACACCAAAATTTGTACATGGATATGGATGATTGAGAGTTGAAAGGAAATTTAAGAATGAAGGATGAAGAAATCGTATGAGGAGGAGAGAAGAAAGAAAGAAGAAAAGAAACAGAGGAAAAGGAGAGTAAATTAGGGAGATGGTGGGTAATGGTCGGGTGAGTGGAGTTGAGTGGGATGGAAGAAGATTCCACTTTTACGTCTTGGGTCTATTTTGCTTCGTAATTTATTTTACCCCGACTCAAAATAATTTCCCGATTTTGAAATTATCGAAATTCATAATCTTAATATCATTGTCTTAATCTCCCCATTATTTATTTCTTATCAATTATTTATTTAAATAAACGCGAACAATTTATTTAACTCCAATCATATTAATGTATTTTGTCGTCGTTTCCTCTTTCACGACCGACTTAAAAATTTCAGATTTTTAATTTATAAAAATTTTACATTCTTCACCAAATTATTAATTACAATAATTCGCGAAAATTTTCCCGGTATTTTCTTTGTATATTATTTTAATATTTAATTAAAATACGACATTTTTAAGGAATTTTGGGGTGTTACAGCTTCGACCCGAATGGTTTTGAGAACGGTTCACGAAATCGTTTGCCTTCCCATTCGCACATTCTGAGACAATTTCTCCAACTAGAACGGTTTGGGGAACGGTTTACAAAACTGTTCTCCTTCCTGTTAGCCTGCACTGTCCACCCTATATGATCCAAACGGTTTGGGGAACGGTTTGACAAACCGTTCTCCATCCCGTTCTAGACCATTTTTTGGCATTTTTCTGCGTTTCCTTCGAGTTTAAATTGGGGTATTTTTGGGGCGTTACATTCTTACTTTGGTTAAAGGCCTAAGTAATAGGAATCAAAATCCTAGTATTTTTAGTGAAAAACTTTCATACAAGCATTGTGCATGAGGAATGTTAGTAGAATAAGTTTCAAAACTAACTACCTCAAGAAAAGTGAACATCTAAGGTGATAATCATTATCAAAACTGCCATATGCTAGTAAGGTGAGATAAAGTATCATATTGAGTTAAAGGGGACCTAATAGAACAAGGAAATGATGAACTTTTGACAGTGGATCAAGTATCAAAACTGCCATATGCTAGTATCATATTGAGTTTAAAAGACCATGCAAGTTTTAACAGTGGATCAATGTTGAAATATTATAATGTGTGGCATATGTCTTGGACATATTTAGCAATACACAGAAAGATATTGTATATACTTTAGCATGCAAAGCGGGAAAACCCACTCACATGGGTTGATACCTTAGATTTTCACTTATGTTTGAGAAAATGTTAAGATGAGGTTAAAAAGAGTCCATTCGTACTGAGGTGTAAGAATAAAAGTGATAAATAATCAATTTACGCAATGGGTGAGCCCATATAACTGTAACAAAAAACTGCTAGAACTGAAGGTAGTCCTAATATTACATAGACTTAAAGTGGACAAAGGGAAAATGCTAGGTGCATTGAAGCCTGATGCTTAAGCATGTTGACATATATCTCCAAATATATGGCATGCATTCCTAATGAGAAGGAATTTGACACCATGGCATATTCTATGTGAATGTGTGTTATACGTGACCTGGGATGAGAGAAATTTAAAAGGTCTTATTTTCTCTAATGTGAGACCCAGTAACCATATGTAGTCTACATTGATATGAAAAAGCTTGATACTATTCAATTTTCTTGATATGTTTGCAATGTACACCTCTAATTGACACGTGTAAATTTGGAACATGTTGGATAGTTGTTAGCATCAAGGCAGAGTAATTGTTTTGGTATGAGGTAGAGTACTTTCAGTAATAGTTCACCAATATAATCAAAGTACGCACGGGCCCTGTCAAAATTTCTATGTGAAATAGACAAGTGGAAATGACTGAGTTTTTGTAAGACCTTAAGAACAAAAGACGTGAAACACGGAAAGTAATTCGGGGGATACAACTGTAAGTCTTGAAGTAGGATATATAAGTAGTCTAGTCAAGGCATATATACTCATTCTTAAATAGTTGTTCGTGCGACCCACTACACTAAAGAATAACAAAACTTGTTTGAGCTAAGAAAACCTCACACTTGATATAATAAGTTTTAGTCATGTGCGAATGAGAGATGTTAGTAGTCATAGGTCTGCCCACGACTAAACGAGTCAAGCGGGACTAACTGACAATATGTTGTTTTCAGTTGAAGGACTTATGAGGTAATTTCAAAATGTTATAAAAGGGTCAAATTAGGAAACCCTAAACAAGCAGGAATAAGTTTCACTATCGTTCATAGAAAAAAAAAACAGTTTCTTTTTCTCAAGCCTCCACATTAATCCGGTGATCATTCAATAGAAAGGGCTGCAAAAGAACATACTTTTGACTCGGTAATCTTCCTGTAGAAGAAGGAAACCATTAGTTATTGTTTCTTGAGGATCTCAGCTCTTTCACTACGATAATCAAATAATTCTTTTAGATTATTTACTTCTTTGTGCTTTATTCTGTGTTGAGATCCTTCACATACATTGCTTGTTATTATTGATAAGCTAAATAGATAAACTATATAGTATGAATTGATAATTAAACACACTGTTGGGATTTTCTAATCCTATAGTTTAATATGTAAGGTGCAGTATTTAATTTTTTTTCATTGACCAAGCCAAGAACAATGCTATATAATCATAAAATTAGCGAAGAACTTGTATTACCTTAATGAAGATCTATTGTCGACTTGCTTTTGATGCAAGTAACACCACAATTGTTTTCTTGAGTTGTTGAAAGACCGATAAATAGTAACTCTCTTTTACTTTCATGCACAAACTTATTGGAAGAAAAAAATTGATCCTTTTGTATTTTGACCTTGTGATTTTTATGAACCAAAATTAAAGGAAGCCTTGAGAAGGTTATATCTTAAGAATTTTGGCCAAGGAAGAGTGAATATGGAGTGCCATAATTTGTGTTCCCCTCAATGCTTATTTAGGATTGAAATTACCTATACAGTAGTAATTAAGTTGGACTAGGTTAGGCTACTTCAAACTTAATCATTTTAAGAATAAAGTTAGATGAAATACTATCCAATTACTAAAGGGGGCGATAAATAAGGTGTAACTCATCTAGGATTATGACTTTTAAAGACCAAGTAGTTATCCTTGATTACTTTAATTAATTAAGGTGTGCTGGCCAAATCGGTTAAAAGACCACCTCACTTTTCCATGGATTTCACATTTTTAATTTTATGAACAATTAACTTGGGCTATAAACAAAAAATTTATCCCAATGAATAGTAATAACCCAAAATTTATCCCAATGAATAGTTATAGACCTAATCTACAATTTAGGCTTATTTCTACCTAAAAATGACATAAAAAAATGATCATTTTCCCTGAGTCCAAAACTTTAAGTGTGTGATCATGTAATCTCATTTGTTCTAGGGAATGACTTCTCTAGGCTCATTAAACATTATTCACCTATTACATGCTTAATACTGACCCAAGTAAATGGAAATCAATAACAATTCATTCTAGCCTAGTAGTATTATACTATCTCTTGCACTTTGATATCATGATAGTAGAAGAAATGAATACAAGTTGCCCTTATTCTATATTGTCACTTTCTTAATCTTTTTGCTATGCTGAAATAAAAAAATTTATGATCTCAAATATTATACAATCTGAGTGTGGAAACGCGGTGCTCAGTCTCACACACAAGCGACTAGTATCTATCTTTACGAGAGTGACAATCCATTCAGTTCTCTATGTTCCTCTAGCATGAATTATGGTATACTCAATCATACTCGTGTTTGTCACCCATTTAAGAGAATGTTGTAAATATGTCAAACTACACAAGTATTCATATAAGTCATATAAAGACTTCTGGTCTAAGGATACCTGTATAAGCCCCACTATGAGAATGCTTATAACTTGAACTACGATGTAGTGTACTCATTTTTTATGGATCAATTCAATACACTCTCTTTATGATGTATCTATATTCTTTAGGCTCTATGAATGATAAAACACAATAATCTCATAAAGACCCATACTAGTCCTAGTTTATTATAATTCCTATGGTTAATGATTGAATAAGAATATTTAGAATGATGCCTTTATTGTTCAAGTATTTTACAATCAAATGTCTTTCTTTGATAACTTGAACAGAACTAACATTCATGGATATTTTATTATATTAACATGCATACGAATAAAGAGAGATAAAAGAAATACCTTATCTTTATTATATTAAATAATAAAAGTGACATAAATAATGTATTAGCTAAAGGTTTATGCTAACAATCTCCTACGAGTCCTAGTCTCAATCAGGCATAATCTCGAAATCGAATGACTAAATATGACTTTTGTTTTTGTATGTAGCCAATGTTTGGTAAGAGAATCGACCATATTGTCTTCACTTGCCACCTTATTTATATTGACATCCCCTTTTTTATTATCTCTGTAATCAAATGACATCTTCTGAGAATGTGTTAGAATTTCTAGCATTACTGAGGCTTCTTAGCTTGTGTGACTGGGTCTATCATGCTTGGAAAAACTTCTAACTATGTTATGAACTTGTTTATTGATGCAACTTCCTTAGAAACCTCACCCACTGTAATATACTTAGACTCTATTTTAGAATCGACAGCTATTTCATACTTCAAGCTTTTCTAACTCATAGAACCTATGGTCAATGTGAAAACATACTGTGATTATGATCGATATTGGTTCTCAAGTAATGAGAAAGAAAAATCATCATAGCCCTTTTTGGCAAGCTCCTCTTCTCCACCGTACACTAAGCAAAGATATTTAGTCCTTCAAAGGCACTTAAGAATCTCTTTTATAGAGGTCTAGTGTTTAACTCTCAAATCATGCTAGAACCTACAAGTTACACTTAGTGCAACTTATTTATATTGACATCCCATCTTTTTATTATCTTTCTAGTCAAGTGACATCTTCTGAGAATGTGTTAGGATTTCTAGTATGACTGGGGCTTTTTAGCATGTGTGATTGGGTTTATCATGCTTGGAAAAACTCCCAACTCTATTATGAGCTTGTTTATCGATGCAGCTTCCTTGACAACCTCACCCATTGCAATATACTTAGACTCTATTTTAGAATCGACAACTATTTCATACTTCAAGCTTTTCTAACTCATAGCACCTATGATCAATTTGAAAATATACCTAATTATGATCAATATTGATTCTCAAGTAATGAGAAACCAAAATCATCATAACCCTTTTTGGCAAGCTCCACTTCTCTAACATACAGTAAGAAGAGATATTTAGTTCCTCAAAGGTACTTAAGAATCTCTTTCATAGAGGTCCAGTGTTTAACTCTAGGATCATTTCAGAACCTACTATTTACACTTAGTGAACCTTATTTATATTAACATCCCTTTTCTTATTACCTCTCTAATCAAGTGATATCTTCTGAGAATGTGTTAGAATTTCTAGTATGACTATGACATCTTAGCTTGTGTCTCTAGGTCTATCACGCTTCAGAAAAGTCATAACTCTGTTATGATTTTTTATTGATTCAGCTTCCTTGGGAACCTTACCCACTGCAATATACTTAGACTCTATTTTAGAATCGGTAACTACTTCATACTTAATGTTTTTCTAACTCATAACTCATGATCATTGTGAAAATATACCATGATCATGATCGATATTGGTTTTTAAGTAATGAGAAAGAAAAAACATCATAATCCTTTTTGGAAAGCTCCTCCTCTTCACCATACACTAATAAGAGATACTTAGTTCTTCAAATGTACTTAAGAATCTCTTTCGTGGAGGTCCATTTTTTAACTCTTGGATCATGCTAGAACCTACTAGTTACACTTAATGTACCTTTTTTATATTGACATTCCATTTTTTTATTATCTCTCTAATCAAGTGACATCTTATGAGAATGTGTTAGAATTTCTAGTATGACTTGGGCTTCTTAGCTTGTGTTACTGGTCTATCATCCTTGGATAACTGCTGACTTTGTTATGAACTTATTTATCGATGCAGCTTCCTTGGCAACTCCACCCACTACATTATAATTACTCTATTTTTGAATCGACAAGTATTTCATACTTCAAGCTTTTCTAACTCATATCACCTTTGATTAATCTGAAAACATACCATGATTATGATTGATATTGGTTCTCAAGTAATGAGAAAGCAAAATCATCATAACCCATTTTGGCAAGCTCCTTTTCTTCACCATACACTAAGAAGAGATATTTAGTCCTTCAAAGGTACTTAAGAATCTCTTTCACAGTGGCCCAGTGTTTAACTCTTGGATCATGATAGAACCTAATAGTTACTTAATGCACCTTTTTTATATTGACATCCCCTCTTTTTAATATCTTTCTAATCAATTGACATCTTCTGGGAATGTGTTAGAATTTCTAGTATGACTGGAGCTTCTTAACTTGTGTGACTGGGTCTATCATGCTTGGAAAAAACTCTGTTATGAACTTGTTTATCGATGCAGCTTCCTTGGTAACCTCACCATTGCAATATACTTAGACTCCATTTTATAATTGATAACTATTTCATTCTTTAAGCTTTTCTAACTCATAACACCTATGATCAATGTAAAAACATACCGTGATTATAATCGATATTGGTTCTCAAGTAATGAGAAAGGAAAATCATCATAACCCTTTTTGGAAAGTGCCACTTCTCCACAATACACTAAGAATATATATTTAGTCCTTCAAAGGTACTTAAGAATTTCTTTCACAGAGGTCTAGTGTTTATCTCTTGGATCATGCTAGAACCTACTAGTTGCACTTTGTGCATTAGTGATATCTAAATGAGTACATAACATATAATACATGATAAATCATATTCCCAAAGCATATAAGACTCTACTCATATTCTCTCTATCCTCTATTGTAGATGGACAATCATTTTAGTTAGACTAGCTCTTTTAGACAAGAGTATGTACCCTTTCTTGGAGTTTGTCATACTAAATCTTTCAGTATAACACCTTAAACTTTTATCTAGTTAATCATGTAATTAATATTTTAATTAACTTATAAAAATGAATATTTTAAAACTTTTTTATACAATATTATATTTATATTGTTTATATTATTTATCTATTATTTATTTATTAATTATAAATCCTTTTAATACAAATTAATTTTTATCATAACTCTAACATGGCCCACAGTAGTGTAACACGTCCCATAGGCATGGCCTCATGTTATACTAGCACGCCTTGTTCTTGTGTAAGACGATATTTGTGTCAATTAAGCACGATCCATGTGAATCTTGCAATATATATATATATACATATATATATATATATATATACATATATATATATATATATATATAGTTTTATGTATGTATATTGATATATGTATGTGTAACACAATTGAAATTGTGCACAAATGTAATTTTGTATATGCTCAATTTTAATTTTGCTAGAACACATAGTCCTAATTATGCTATAATTCATTTAGAATTTAAATTTTTGGCATAATTAAATTTGTGCACAAATGTCGCATCTTATCTGAACAATTTTAATTGCGTTAGAGAACATAGGTCTAGTTGTGCTAGAATTTAGCTCTTAGCCCTATTCAACAACTCACTCTATTCACTATTTATAACTCAGTCTATTTACAACACATCGTCTCATCTCTCTCTCCTACATTCAAAAATAAACTACAAGCCTCCAAAGAAAAGAGAAAAAGTGATATTTGCTACATATCTACAATCTATTCTCTTAAATTAAGATGATTTTTATTTATCTGCACATCACTTTTCGATTATAATTTAGTAACTTTGATCTATTTTTGTATTTGCAGTTCGAGCTACGTTGTATAAATTGTCAAAAAGGTAATTCTTAATCCTATGATATATCCAAATCAGTTATTGTTAATAGTTATGTAGTGTTTTTTAATTGATTAATTATAAAATAGCATGTAACTTTTTATGTGTAAGATATTTTAAAAATAGAGTAGGAATTTTATCATTATTTATTATACAATATTACAAAAATTTTGATGTTATGTAATGAAACTAACACATATGATTTCTTTATGATGTATGCAATACTACAAAAAAATGTAGTATATAAATAAAGATTCAAAAAATTGTAATAAATTATTTTTCACCTAATGTTTATTTATTTATTAATTATTTTAACATAAATAATTTTATTTAATATATTTTAACATAAAATAATTTACAAAAAAAATCAAAATTATTATTACCATAATGAACATCCTGCCACATCGCACTAGTACTACTGCTAGTTTATCTCTATTTTATTAGCATGAAACCTTTTCATTTTCAATTAATATAAGTTATAGATAAATATTTATGAAGTATTACTTTATTGATAAGTTAATTATACACATATAAATTTGTAAAACAAAAATGAAAGAAATAGTTACATTTTGTAGAATTGTAGTTATCATATAGTATTAGTTCATTATTTTTGGTAGTTAAAGGTCCGTTCACAACTAAACGAGTTAAGCAGAATTAACTAACAATATGTTTGTCAAGTTAAGAAACTTATGAAGTAATTCCTTGTCTTATAAATAATTCAAATAAGAAAACCCACAACATATCAGTGAATCAGTTTTCATGTTAGTTTTGAGGTACATTAGAGAAAACAATATCTTTTTTCTACACACAGTTCATCTAGTCATTAAGTAGAAAAAGTTACAAAAGCACACATCTTCAACTCACAATAATGCCTATAGAAGAAGGAGACACAATTATGCCTATTGAAGATCTCAATTCTTTCGCTGCGACAATCAACTAGGTTTACTTAATTACTGTTCATATTGCTTCGAGATATGTTCTTGTATGAAATCCAACAATGGTATGAGAGCATTAGGTTGTATAGATGAAAGAAAAATGCATTTTTTTTGTAAAAACAGTGCTGACATGTCTGATAAGTCTATTGTAGATTACCTATGAATTTTCGTTAAATTATGAGAATAAAATTTAGACTCCTTTTGACAATTTTGTTTAAAATGCGAAAATTTTTATCGAAATTTCATGATTCTGATGCCACCATTAGATCTTGAATGCCTGAGAACTTTAAAGTCTCAATTTTTATGATTGAAGAAACCTGATTAACCTATTGCTTTACTGACAATCTGTCAATCTTTCTACTCAATAACTCAACTTGAATTGCCAAGGCTGTCACTGCATCTACATCATATAACCCAGCTAGTTTAGATGACTTTGCTCTTGAAGAATACCATTGGTAATTGTT
>CANYCX011223726.1:0-12170 GCA_948193385.1 Breynia disticha f. nivosa
GAAGGAAAGACTGAGAAGGTACGAGTGGAATACCTATAACGAGTGGAGTGTGAAAGGGCCAGAGAAAAGACGAATCTAACTCTACTTCGCTCGGGGCATTCGTTAGGGGCATAAACTACTCCCAGGGAGAATTCTTTATTAGACCGTTCAACCTGTGCAAAATTATTTCTGTCAAGTGAGCTGGAATAGTTTGGTGAATGGTCTGGATAGACCGTTCTCCAGCCCATTCCCAAGCCCATTTTGCTTTTGGAACTCTAATGCAGTCCACAAGCCTCGCACGGGCAAACCGTTTCCCCGCTCGTTCATGCCAGATTCGACCTACATATCAGTTTTTTTCAATTCAAACACCATACAACTCCATCAATTATTTGTCCCACACATTTAAGACATCATCTCAACCAAAATCAACACAATCCAACATCCATTTTCAAACCTTAACCATATTCATAATATACATAAATTTTAACACTTCAAAGACACTCGTCAATCATCAATATACAAAAACATTCCCTCTCATTTACAGACAATCAACACATTCATTTTATTTTCACATAGAACATACATATTCCCAAGTCATTTCAATAAATTAATTGTACATATACCAGTACAATAGATCACCATTAATCATACATACATTCCACACATTCATTTCATTTGCACAATGAACATACATATTGTCAAATCATTCAATAAATCATGCTATTTATTCTTTTAAAATTCAAACATCCACATCCTTTCATATTTCGTGATTCATAATCTTTCATAATTCAAATATCATTGCACTCAACATACAAACATTCTATAACACCAAATCATAATCCAAATTGTTCACATTTTAATCATACATCAAATTTCAATCAGTTGTCATTTCCATTCAAGTACTTATTCAGAAATCAAACATTCAATTTCGTACAATTTATTTATCACAACACACATACATTTCATGTCACAATTTCATGATCACTTATTATCAAGGTCACTTTATTTCATTCATTCACGTTCAAACCAACACATATATTCAAATCTTTCTTTCATGTAGGCTTATCCCCCATTTTATCAATAATGTATACATTTTGCTCTTATGAGCTTATCTCCCTTTTTATTTTTGCTTTCTTTCATGTGGGCGTTTCTCCCTTTTTATCAATTATGTATACATTTTGCTCTTGTGGGCCTATCCCCCTTTTTATCAGAGCTTTCTTTCATGTGGGCTTATCCCCCTTTTTATCAATAATGTATACATTTTGCTCTTGTAGGCTTATCCCCCTTTTTATCAGAGCTTTCTATCATTTACATATGCCATAATGATATGAAAATGCAATGCATTCCATCTATTTTGTATTTTATAACCTCAATCAATATTCTAAAAAGAAATTCCTTTTTAACATTCAATCAATATCAACCATGTACTCAAAGTCACTCGTAACCTCATATCTTTTAACACACCTAAACATATATCTTAATAAAATGCCCCTACATAACGTACAATTACTATCTCATTTAACATACACATACTCACGTGAAATCACTCATATCATAAAATCATTCAATACGTTATTCATAAACTTCAAACACCAACTTACAACTTCACACTCACCAATGCACATGTACATTCAAGATTATCAACATACAGAATGGAAATCCTTATGTATGCTCATGATACATACTCATACAAGCTATTCATTTCTTTTCTCATTTAAGGCATACTTTTGCAGTCTCTAAATGCAGAGTGCAATATGATGTTATGATAATGAATGCACATCAAACTAATAGCACTAACTTAGGCATATCAACATTTTTATGCACACACATTATTCTTCGATAATTTCACCATGGGTACACAACCCCAAATTATCATTCATTATATTTTCACTAATTCACATAATCATGTCAACATCATCACTCAATCCATTTATCAATCAAAGGCAATGCTCACATACTAAAACGTCCTAAACTTATTATCATGTTAATCATATATTAACTATTGAATTAACCAATTAAAACGTATATTTAAAAAATTTCTACTTTCATTCATACTTTCTCAAACATTTCTCTATCTTATATAAACAATTTACAGCTTGATACAATGTATAATCAGAACACAGATTGTGTTAATCAACACACACATGGGCCCGACCTTGTGTTGATCTAATATGCCCTTTATTCTATATAACACAAAGCTTATAACATTTAAGCATAGTTTGTATATATCTACTGTAACCTAGAATACACTCAATATCAACATAATATCAATCTTATAAACCAATCATTATCAACAATTCAATCTCTCACACGTATATATCATCATATCAATATCAACATGCACCTCAACCTGTACTATCGTTCAGACGACAACAAACAACACTCATATATATATATATATGTATGTATGTATGTATATGTGTATGTATATGTATATATATATATATATATATAAACTCAAAGTCATTCAACAAGAAACATCTCAACCAAGTCAGTATTAGTCATAACAACAAAGATCATATCTAATATACACACAGCATGCAAATGTCAAACATGTAGACTCCTAGCTGGTATCCGATGAAGAGAGAGACTGTTGGGAGTAGCAACTGACCTACCTATAGAAATCTCGTAATCTGATCCTCTACCTGGTCCTAGAAACAAAATATATAATCGCAGTTGGTAAGTTGCGGGCTCAGTGAGTAATCATTTAAATCATATTCATAACAATACATTCATTTCCTGAACAACTTTAATATTATACCCTATAACATATTTCATGTTCATATTTCATTTCGTTTAAAACATAAGATCATAATCATATTTCTACTCATTCATATAGAATACTCGTCATGTAATAACATATGTATATATCATGTAATCGTATAACTCATTCTCGTACCTGTTCGCATATCGTATTCTGTAGCTGTTTACGTTTCAGTTCATATATATACCTGTATAAGCCCTGTTTTCATATTCATACGTTCGCATATCTATTTTCATATTCTTCCATTCCATTTGCAAATTCATAATTATTATTTAACCGTATTTAAAAGTGAGTTAGATTACTAACCTGCTAATTGAAGTACTTTAACTGACATGTACTCTGTCCTATCTAACTCGTCTAGCCTGTCGTCCTATATAATCATACATAAAATTTTCTATAAAACTCAATATAGCAATAATTCACTATGCATGTCCTATTTCAATTATATTCAATCCCTATATCATCAATCTCTTACAATTTCTACTTTAAATTCTATCTACTTTAAATTTTTATCATTAACTCTGAAAGTTTCTTTTCTCAGCTATGCCAGTTGAATCCCGGCTCAATTCTACGATCAATTCGATATTTTATACTCAATTCCTAGCCCAAACCACCTGTTTCTCTCTTCCTCTGTCTTTCTCTCGCTTTGCTCTCAGTTTTCTTTCTATTTCTATTCTGTTTTCTGCTCGAAAATAACTTAATTATAAGTCTATGGCTCATCACGACCATGCTATCTCCAACACAACCTATGCCATACTTTTTTTTCATGTTTTTCTTCAATTTCCAGTGTTGTCAGTGTCCAAAAGCATGGTTGTGCTCGTATTTTAGCATGATCGTACTCATATAATTTTCCAGTAACACACTGCCCGTGTTTCCAACACGCCCACCGTGCCATTCCTCTGTTTTCTCACTGATTTTGCATTCAAACTTCGTTTCTTCATAACTTTTACTCGTATAATCCTCACCTTGTTCTAAACTATCATTTAAACTATTGTTTGTCTCTTATCTTCTTTAAATTCTCTAATTGATTCTCATTTATGTTAATCATTTTAATCATTTTTACTTAACTATAGGGTATTAGGACTAGAATGTTGCAAATCTTCTCCCTTAAAGAATTTTATCCTCGCAATTCACTCTTATCTATGTTTTAGTTTCTTCATTCTATTCATAGTCTTTCTATTTTCATTACTTTACATTCTATATAGTTTCTATATGAAATGCAATTACTATGTATAGAAATTGTACCTGTGAATAACTGTGGATTCTCTCGTCTCATCCTATCTTTGGTCTCCCATATTACTTCTTCTAGATTATGGTGTTTCTAAAGAACTTTAACAATTGGAATCTATTTGGTTCTTAGCTGTTTTGTTCTATGATCCATAATTTGTACTAGTTCTTTGGTATATTTCAGGTAAAACAAGTCTGTAAGCTAATGGGCCAATCCGCTCAATAGCTTCATAAGGTCCAATGTATCTGGGGCTTAACTTTCCTTTATTTCCAAATCACATTATTCCTTTCTAGGTCCTTCAAATATCTCTACCCCTTCTCTGTCCAAATAAACCAGACTTCTACATTTTCATCCACATAGAGCTTCATACGGTTTCATACCAATACTACTGTGATATTGATTATTATAAGAAAATTCCATTAGTGGTATGTACCGATCCCATGAACCTTAAAACTCCAAAACATAAGATCGTAACATCTCTTCCAATGTTTCGATCGTTCTTTCAGTCTGTCCATCAGTCTGTGGATGGAAAACAGTACTAAAGTTCAATTTTGGACCTAAAGCACTCTGTAACATCTGCCAAAATCTAGAAGTAGACCGTGGATGTTTATCTAATACTATGGAAACAAGAATACCATGTAATTGGACTATTTCTCGTATATACAATTCTGCTAACTGTTTTAGGGATTTGGATTTTAATCGTAAGAAGTGCGCAGATTTAGTCAATCTATCAACAATCACCCATACTGCGTCTTTACCTGACTGTGTACGTGATAATCCTATCACAAAATCCATTGTTATCCTTTTCCACTTTCAGATTGGTATCGATAATGGCTGAAATTTTCCAGATGGTGCCTGATGTTCAGCCTTTAACTGTTGACAAACTAAACATCTGGATACAAATTCAGTGACATCTCTCTTCATATTCGACCACCAATAATATTGTTTCAGAGTATTGTACATTTTTATCATTCCTGGATGCATAGCGTATGGAGCATTATGTGTTTCATCCAGTATTTCCTGTCTAATTCCCTCAATGTTTGGCACACATACTCTAGATCCCATCATCAATAATTGATCAATCAGCTGAAATGAAATCTCAAAACCCTGATCAATGTGTTCAATTATCATAATGCACTCTTCATCTTGCTTTTGTGCTACTTATATCTTTCTTAACAACATTGGTCGAACCATTAATGTTGCTATTAACACTCTCACTCAGTTTATTCTAAATTTTCATTCAAGCTTCATAAAACTATCAAATCGGTCATACGTGTTAATTACAAGCTAGATATAACAACACTTGACTTTCTACTAACTGCATCAGCAGCCACATTTGCTTTTCTGGGATGATATTCAATTGTGCAATCATAGTTGTTTAACAGCTCTAACCATCTTCTCTGACACATATTTAATTCTTTTTGGGTCATCAAGTATTTTAGACTTTTATGATCTATGAAAATTTGAATCTACGATAGTAACCTGCCAT
Organism: Breynia disticha f. nivosa; assembly: GCA_948193385.1. Classification (NCBI taxonomy): domain Eukaryota; kingdom Viridiplantae; phylum Streptophyta; class Magnoliopsida; order Malpighiales; family Phyllanthaceae; genus Breynia; species Breynia disticha. The sequence continues at coordinate 5,461 of CANYCX011223726.1, forward strand.
ACCTAGGAAACTACATACCTCAGTAACAGTTTTAGGAGGTTCTCAATTTAATACTACTTCAGTCTTCTTTGGATCTACTAATATTCCTTGTTCAGATATCACGTGTCCCAAGAAGACTACGTGATCTAACCAAAATTCACATTTGCTAAGCTTTGCATACAGTTGTTTTTCTCATAATATTTGCAATACTGATCGTAAATGTTCATTGTGTTCTTTAGTATTCCTCAAGTAAATCAGTATATCATCTATGAATACAATCACAAACTGATCGAGGAAGGACTAGAATTTCTTGTTCATCAATGTCATAAATGCTAATGGAGTATTAGTTAAACCAAATGATATAACTAAAAACTCGTAATGACCATATCGGTTTTGAAAAGCAGTCTTTGGAATATTTTTCTCTGCTATCTTTAATTGATGATACCCAGATATTAGGTCAATCTTTAAAAACATTGTAGCACCCTGCAATTGATCAAGTAGATCATCTATCCGAAATAACATATATTTATTTTTAACTATTACCTAATTGAGTTTTCTGTAATCTATGCATAACTTTAGTGTTCCATTTTCTTTTTAACAAATAGGATAGGTGCACCCCATAGTGAGACATTAGGTTGAATAAATCCTTTATCAATTAACTCTTATAATTGTTTTTTTTTAATTTTTGTAATTCAGATGGTGCGATTCTGTACAGTTGTATGGATATTGGTGTCAAATAGGAATCAACTCGATAGAAAACTTCGTCTCTCTATCACGAGGTAATCCTGCGAGATCCTCCAGAAACATATCTGAGTAATGCTCTACTATTGGTATTCCTTTGATATTTTCATGCATTTTTGTTCTATCAACTACATGTGCCAAATAAGCTTCACATCCATCTCGAATCATCTTAAAGGCTTGCATAGTTGATACTAAACAACTTGACACAATCTTTCTTTCACCATAAAATATTACTTTACTATGTTCTGTTGGTTCAATTATTACTTTCTTAGTAAAACAATCGACTTTGCTCGATGACGAGATAGCCAATCCATACCTAATATAAGGTCAAATTCTGTTAAGTCCAGTAGGATTAGATTGGCCGTTAATTCTGTATCTTGAATCTTTGTTGTACAATCTCTATACATTGTATGTACTCACATCATTTCGCCTAAAAGAGTATGGACTCCTAGATCTGGGTCAATGTTTTTAGTATTACTTTTATTAAGTGCATTATTCTAGGTGTAATGAATGAATGAGTGGATCCAGGATCTATAAGTACATAAGCAAGAACATCAAATAAACATAACTCACCAATGATAATCTCTGGAGCATTGTGCTGCTTCCTGTCTGGACATAGAAAACACTCTAGCATGTCCCTGTGTCTGTGAACCTAAGGCTCCCTTACCTCGACTAGACACTGAGCTAGTGGCTCCTCTACTCTGTCCTTGAGTACCACTGGCTGTCAACATCGGATCACTGCTCTCTCCTACTGATTGTGTTTTGGATGCGACTCCTCTTAATTCTTCCCTATTCTTTCTATCAGGACAATCTCAAATAATATATCCTTACTGTCCAGAAACATAAAAACCTCCAGTATACATCCTACACTCTCTTGTATGAGGTCTCTGACAATAGGAACATAAAGGTCTAGATTGTCTTATAACTGTCGCTGAACTACCCTGTCCTCCTCTACCGAATCCTTTACCTGATATGCCTGATATAAAGGTGGTCGTGATCTAACCTCGGTAAATCCTTAAAATCAGATGCGAGTAAGAGTAAACTTAGTCCTCTTTTTGGTCTACTAGACTCCCCTGGAGCTGCTGCCCTATTTTGTTTGCTAGCTATTTCCTCTTTATCATCATCATTAAGCTTAAAAAGTTCTTTCGCCCTAATCACTGCATCTCTCAATACCTTATAATAACTCGTTTCTATCTTAGGGATTTGTTTACGAATTTTCTTGTTCAAACCATCTTCAAATCTCCTACATTTATCCTTATTGATAAGAATAAGGTTTGCAACATAATGCAATAGTTGGGTAAACTGTAACTCGTACTCGTCTACAGTCATATTCCCCTACTATAGAGCTAAAAATTCTTTCTGTTACGCGTCAGTGTAAACCTCTGGCAAGTATTTCCTTCTAAACTCTCGTAAGAAATCCTCCCATGCTATCACTCGTGGAAACTCCAAAGAATGTGGAACCATTTTCCACCAACTATATGCATCTCCCTGCAATAAGGATACAACAAACTCCAATCTATCCTCAACACTAGCCTTCATCATCTCAAAAACTCGGATAACATGATCCAACCACTCCTCTGCCAATTGTGGATCTTTCGTACCCTTGAACTCTACAACTCCCAACTTCTTTAGTTCCTTAAAGTTTTTGGATCTAACCTGGTAAGTAGTCAGAGGTAGATCTTTGTAAATAGGATAATACAGTGGCGGTGGATAAGGTAGGCTGGATCATAGTAAGGATGATTAGGATCATATGGCTCATGTATAGATCCTACATAAGACATCTGAACAGTATCTCGTGGGTCTGCTACTCCCTCTCTCTCAGTATTTTGCCTAGGCTGCAACATATCTATAAAAAAAATATAAGAATGATTCAACAGGCATTTCACATAACACGCTTACAAATGCATGTCACAAAACCAAAATAAAACGTCCTAAACTTATTATCATGTTAATCATATATTAACTATTCATTTAACCAATTAGAATGTATATTTAAAAACTTTCCACTTACAATCATACTTTCTCAAACATTTCTCTATTTTATATAAACAGTTTACAGCTTGATACAATGTATAACCATAACACAAATGTGTTAGTCAACACACCCATGGGCTCGACCTTGTGTTGATCTAATACGCCCTCTGGTCTATACAACACAAAGCCTGTAACATTTAAGTACATTTTGTATATATCTGTTGTAACTATCAACCTAATATCAATCTTGTAAACCAATCATTATTAACAATTTAATCTCTCATACGTATATATCATCAAATCAATATCAGCATGCACCTCAACCTGTACTATCGTTTGAAAGACAACAAACATCACTCATATATATATCAACTTAAAGTCATCCAATAACAAACATCTCAACCAAACCAATATCAGTAATAACAACAAAGATCATATCAAATATACACACAACATGCAAATGTCAAACATGTAGACTCCTAGACGGTATTCGGTGAAGAGAGAGTGCTGGGAGTAGTAACCAACCCATCTGTAGAAATCTCGTAATCTAATCTGATCCTCTACCTGGCTCAAAAAACAAAATATACAATCGCAGTTGGTGAGTTGCGGGCTCAGTGAGTAATCATTAAAATCATACTCATAACAATACATTCATTTCCTAAACAACTTTAATATTATACCCTGTAACATATTTCATATTCATATTTCATTTCGTTTAAATCATAAGATCATAATCATATTTCTACTTATTCATATAGAATACTTGTCATGCAATAACATATGTATTTATCTCCCGTTGCCAATGTTATACTTCTATCACCAATAATGTCATAATTATCTTCTGTCGCCAAAAATATAAAGACCTTCTGCTGCCATATGATCGATCATATAATCACCAATCAACACCCTCCACCAATCATATCAACACCAAAATCAAATAACAAAACTAATAACATATATGTATATATATATATATCATTCAATCATATAACTCATTCTCGTACCGTTTCATATATCGTATCATGTACCTGTTTACATTTCAGTTCACACGTTCATATATCTATTTTCATATTCTACCATTCCATTCGCAAATTCATAATTATTATTTAACCGTATTTAAAAGTGAGTTAGATTACTCACCTGCTAACTAATGTACTTCGACTGGCGTGTACTCGTGTCCTGTCCTGCTCTTCTAGTCTGTTGTCCTATATAATCATACATAAAATTTTCTGTCAAACTCAATATAGCGATAATTTACTATGCATGTCCTATTTCAATCCTATTCACTCCTTATGTCATCAATCTTTAACAATTTCTATTTTAAATTAACTTTACAATAATTTTTATCTATGAAAACTTCATAAATTATTACTGTTAACTCTGAAAGTTTCTTGTCTTAGCTATGCCAGTTGAATCCCGACTCGATTCTACGATCAATTCAATATTTTATTCTCAATTTCTAGCCCAAACCATTCGTTTCTCTCTTCCTCTGTCTTTCTCTTGCTTTGCTCTCAGTTTTCTTTTTGTTTCTATTCTGTTTCTATTCTGTTTTCTGCTCAAAAACAGTTTAAATACAAATCTGTGGCTCAACACGGCCGTGTTGCCTTCAGCATGACCTGTGCCATACTTATTTTTCCACGTCCTGCTTCAATTTCCAACGTTTTATCATTCTCAACAGCTCGGCACGGCCCGTGCTAACCCTGGTACAACCGTTCTAGTGTCCAGAAGCATGGTTGTGCTCATTTTTTAGCATGATCGTGCTCATATACTTTTCCAGTAACGCACTTCCCATGTTTCCAACATGCCCACCCTGTCATTCCTCTGTTTTCTCACCTATTTTGCATTCAAACTTCATTTCTTTGTAACTTTTTTAAACTATCATTTAAACTACTGTTTGTCTCTTATCTTCTTTAAATTATCTAATTGATTCTCATTTATGTTAATCATTTTAACCGTTTTTACTTAACTATAGGGTTTTAGGACAAGAATGTTACACATACATGCAACCATCCAGATTAACACATCTTTGGCATCAAGCCGCATTCTCAAATTATGATAATCCATTCATAGTCGGGGCGGATTTATTGAATACCGACCCCGCCCCGTCCCTGATAAAATTAATATCGGGTAACCCGAAATCCTACCCGATCCCCGATAAAACATTGAAAAACCCGCCCCATTTGAGTCAGATCGGATCGGTAACCCACAGGTTCGGGACATTTTGTCATTCCTATTTTTTTCTTTTCATTTTAACTCATGAGCTTTTTGTTTATGTTCCTTAATTATAATTAGCCCGATTATTATCTTTTTTTTACAAAAGTTCTAGATCTTTCTTATCTTTATCTTCACTCACCCAGAATTTTCTATTCATTTTCTTCAACAAGTTATGTTCTTCTTACCTCTCTTCTACAAACCTTATTTTTTTTCTCCTCTCTTTTTTTTTATGTTCTCTTAGTTCTCATCTTTTCTTACTTTCTATGTTAGTTTATCATGCTCTTATTTACTTTATGGTAAAGCTTGTCAACATGCTTTCTTATGTAAGTTTTTAATTCATTATATTTATCAAAACATAAATTTAATATTAATTAATATATTATATTTTACTAATTTTTCTTTACTGATTGTCCAAAGATTAACATCATATCAATTTTATGATGTTAATCTTCATATAAATTTTAGAAAAACTTCATATCTATTTTATTTATGAATTTAAACAATATTATATTTGAGTTTATATATTTTTAAGGTAAATATCTATTTTACATTATTGTGAAGTTTATTGTTCATAAAACTAGTCAGGCACGGAAGGACAGGGGGGCAGTGAAACGTGATGGAGCACCGATCCTCCTTAGCGTCGGAGCAAGGGGAGTGGTGTTTGCAGATTGAAGGTCAGAATGTCGACGAAGCATGGCGGTAAGCATGGAGACTTGAAGGTCTGTGGCTGTTTGGAGTAGAAATACAATTGTGTGGGCTAGGTTTGTCTAAATCGACAACCTTTAGGGATTTATACATGGATACAAGGCCTAATAAAACTTATTCATTAATAACACATTTGGAAGATATGGTGGAAGTTAATAGGTGATTTTTTGAAAAAACATGAGATGCTTAATTATTAAAAAGTGGTATAATTGAAAATGAATGTTAGATATGTATATCATCATTAAAAAGTCAGCATTCATGTTATTATCCCTAGGTTATTTGGTGTGGCCCAAGTTTCGGAAATTTTATTATTTTATCGAGTGTCATTTAGAGTGTTATCGAAAGTCAGGGTTTGGGTATGCCGCATTAATATTTTATCTTTACATTTAGAAAATTATGCATTCATAACATGTAGACTCACCGGAGTACTTATGAAAGTTCTTAACTGCATTACAGTTCGTAGCAGGTGCTAGTGTGACGCCCGATTGTTCTAGTGGTTGAGCGGGACTACTGGCAGCTACACTACAAAAAATTCGTTTTATTGTGACAATGTAAATCGTGACAAACTATTTTCGTCACAAATACGTGCCTACTTTGTCACGAAAAAATTAATTTGGTCACAATAAATTGTTAAAATAAGACGATTTTCTAGTATTTTTGTGACAATGTAAATCGTGACAAACTATTTTCGTCACAATACGTTCAATAGAATTGCTACAAGAAGACATGTTATTGTGACGAAATTATTTTTTAAATGTATATCATTAATGAGTAATAAATTTGTCATAATATCTTTAGTCATATAATTTTCTTTATGTATATATATATATATATATATATATATAACCTACATTTTTCAACAAAATAGATTTATTTAAACTATGCTCGTGAGCAAGTCTATAAACAGACTTCCGAAAGAGAGAGAGTATAAAAGAAAATAATATTATTAATTATTAATAAAAAATTCAAAAAGTACATATTTGCAACATTATTTAAAAATTAATAAAATACTTAAAATAATAGGGCAAACATCATAAAATTCAACATCTCAAATTCCCAAGTATTCTCATAGACACAACAAACAAAAACAAATCTGT
>CANYCX011224261.1:0-14054 GCA_948193385.1 Breynia disticha f. nivosa
TTGCTAATTGGTAATCTTGTATATTGAAAGAAGCACTACCCTTTCTATTCTTGCTTTTCTAAGAGGAAAACTTTTAGAAGCATGACAATGTAAGCTTCTTTTTGTTAGAGATTGTTGACTTGTTATTTTCCTTGAGGGAAATTTTTTTTAACTTTTTATAATTGTTTTCCTTAACAAATAAAGTTATTCAAAAGGCAAGGAATGAAGAGTTAAAAAAAAAGAATACAATAAAGAAGATTTTAGTTTTACATATAGAATGGATAAAATTCTATATTGTTTTATCATATTATATCTAATATTTTGAGAATAAAATTATAAGAATATACATATGAGACATATATTTAACTACGTAACATTTGGGGAAACTTAAAAAGATGGTGGTGGATGTATGTATTCTAGAGATTGAGATAGAATGGAAGGAAAAGGAGTTAATTATGTGACATAGCCTCTTTAGCTTACCAATTTAAAAATACCTCTAATTGATTTTGTTTTAAATAAATGCACATGTTGAGTTTTTTTTTTGTGACAATGCCTATTTAGGGTTTCAATATTAAGATTTATACCCAAATGACTATTTTAATAATTAAAAAGGGTATTGTGGGAAGTTTACATTTAAAGATTTAATAAAATCTTTTTTAAAACAGTTTTATTCCTAGGTTCCTGTGATTTATCATTAGGTTTTATTCTTCTTTAAATTCACTTCCCATACACACAATGTAAGTAATTTTATTTGTCTAGGTTACATTTTTGTGCTCCAATTCTTTAAGAGTGTAGTTCTGTGCGTTTATTCTCAACAGATTTTCAATGGTGAAAAGAAAGAATGTTGAGATTTCTAGGCACAATGATGACAATGAGGATTCTATAAGTCTGAGTGAGTTTCTTAAACAAAAGAAACTCAAACATAAAGCGTCTAAAGTTCAATATTCATCTTCAATGGCATTTTTTATGTTTTCTTTTTGTTCTTTAATTTTTTATGTTGATTATCAATCGATGTTTGATGTTGTATTAGTTTTCGATTAGATTTTCTAATATTTTGCCTGTCACTTGAAGGTTTTATTGAATTATTTTGCATTCATGTTTTTGTAATAATTGATTTAATTTGATTATGTTGGAGTTTTTCTGATTGTTATTGTGTTGTTTGAACTTTGTTGATCTTTTTTATTAGTTTTTAACATAGTTAATGTATGTTTGATTTTAGGCATTGAACATTGTTGAACTAATTTTATTCATTTTTTATTTTTTTTGTTGAACTAATTTGCACTAATGTGTTTGTTTAATCATTTTAATTTGATTTTTCAGGTTTTTGTATTTTTTTTTTTATAGTTTTGAACTTTGCTGATTTTTTTATTAGTTTTGAACATAGTTGATGTTGTATGTTTGATTTTAGGCGTTGAACTTTGTTGATCTTTCTTAATTTTGAACTTTTTAATATGTTTTGTTCGGTCAAACTCAATTGTATGTTTTTTAACTTAATTGTACATTCATATAATATTTTTTTATGTTTTTTAATGTAACATTTTATTATTCTTATTCATGGTTTTTTTGTTTGCTTTCTTAGGGATTGTGGTTCATCTACAATGGTTTTGTTGAGCATTTTGTCCACGGCAAGATGAAATTATTGGTACGAAACTTCAACATTGACTCTTACAAGAAACGAATTTCTTTAAAGTTGTACCATCATGGCAACATGAAGGTTGATCAGTTTTATCAAAGTGAATAGGCTTGGTGATAGGTTTACATTTTGGAATTTTATGAGATTTAGTATTTTCATATTATTGTGCTTAACCGTAGGGACAGTTTATATCATATGTATTTTTGTATTTTATTCATTTGTACCAAATTCTATGTTGAATTTAATTTTTTATGAAGATTAAATTTTTGTTTTTCTGTTAAGTTTATGTTCAAAAAAAGTTCAAGATTTCTATTTTCTTATTTTGAAATAATTTGATCAAAATTTTTTTGTTAAAGATGTGAGATATTTCAAAACTTGGATGTTAATTTTAGAACATTTAATCTTCATTTTACATATTAGAAAAAATTGAAATTTTTTTATATGTCAAAGATTGCATAGTATTTTTTTTGAACAATTTTGAACATATTTAAACATATTTGAACATATTTGAACAAATATGATTTTTTTAATGTTGCAATTTGTTGAATGCATTATTTGTGAACATTTTTTTTTATCAAATTTGAGCATATTTGATCAAACTTGAACATATCAAATTTGAACATATCTAACTTTAAATTAATTCACCATTTCATTGTTGAAAGGACATAAACCTTTTTATTAAAAAGTAACAACAAAGTATTTTTTAGAACAATGATTTGAAATTATCATAAAAAGTACTTTAAAAATATGGTATCATTTTTCTGTACTATATTTCTGAGTTTGATCTTTTTTTATCAGTTTCGATCAAATTTGAACATATAAGAACTAATTTTACACTTCATTTATCGGTAAGTTCTTTTGTTGTGTTGCCCTTATTTTCATTATCCATATTTGTTTGTACTTATTTTCTCATATATTGTCTTGTATCTCGTTGTTGTGACTTCCGAACTGTTGGATTTCTTGTCGATTTTGTGACAGCTTCCTTTGTTATACCTTCCGGGATTGTGTAAATGTTAGAAGATGAAATTGGATGGGCAACTGGTTCACTTTTTGAACATAATTAACACAAATTGAACATCATTAATCTAATTTGAGCATTTCTAATTTTTGTTGTTCATTTTTATGTGCACAATGAAAGTATATATTTACTATTTTTGTACATAATTGATCTTTTTTTGGCATAGCAGATGAATAAATGCAAAAATGAATAAATGTACGTGACTGATCATTTTTAACATAATTGATCAAATTTTGAACATAACAGATGAATAAATGTACATGCTTGACCTAATTGAACATAATTGATCAAATTTGAACATAACAGATAAATAAATGCACAGATGAACAGATGTACATGATTGATCTAATTTGAACATAACAGGTAGATGAACAATTGTACATGATTGATCTAATCTAAACATAACATATGAACACATTTTTTAATCATTACTATAATTGTACTATTCAAACAAAACTAAAATAACTTGAGTGCTTTTTATATATGAACAAATATGAACCTTGTATTGACATAAACCTTATTAATTATATTAACTCAAAATCAGTAAAATAGGAACAACTGTTTTCAAATCAAACAATCACAAATACAAACATTATTTTGACAATTTACATTGTGATTGGTCATTCAATTGTATTCTTTTGATTTCGTTTGAAAAAAATAATAAAAATAAAGATATAATGTTGGATATGTATTAGTTTAGAATATGAAAATTGCATTTGCATTGTTTGATGAATATGATGATTGACAACAGTTTCAATTGTTATTTTTGTGTCAGGTGTTCCTGTTTTATCAACTATCAATAGGTTTTTAATTCTTGATGTTGATGGATATCAAAAATCACAGATGTATAATATTCTCAGTTATTCATTTTTAATAACAGAATCTGTTATTTGAATTTTTTAATAATTTTTTTTTGTCCATATTAAAAAACCTGGACAGAATCTTAATCTCATTAATAAATGTGTGCATTTTCCTAATATGTTTGTACATTATGTATTTTTATAAAAATGATAGTCTAGGGTATGGGGAGAATGTCACCACATCTTACCTTAAAGTTTGACTTTTCTATAAATAACACTTTCTGAAATCTACACTACCATTGTCATCTCTTCAAACTTATTCCACAAATACCACAATGCACAACATATCCACAAAACATCCACACATTGATTTTTTTGTGGAGGCATTGTGGATATATTGTGGATATTGATTTTTTAAAAATGTCCACAACATATCTACAAAACATCCACATATTAATCAATTTGTGGATGCGGTGTGGATATGTTGTGGACATTGATTTTTTTGTAAATATCTATAAGATATCCACAAAGCATCCACACATATTATTAATATCCACAACGTATCCACAAACTATCTACACATATAACAGTCCACGCATAAATGTGCCACTAAAAATCCTAGCCGTCATTCTATACAGACCTCATTTACAGATTATCCACGCTTTATCCACAACCTATCCACGAATAATAATAACAGAAAATAATCAAGTTTCGATAAACTAAACAAAACTTAATTAATTAAATAAGAATGAATGAAAAACCTCCTGTAATTGTTACATCTTTTTTTGTTTTATTAACCTGGAACAATGAGATTTAATTTTGAAATATTGATCGTCAATTTTTTTTCAGGTTTATGTTTTTCTCTTAATTCAATTTAGTTATGTGAAAATGTTGATATAAAAAGAAAATAAAAGGAATGAGGTAATCAATTGCAATAACAAACGTATACTAAAAAAGATTGAAAAGAGGAAAATAATGGAAGAAGTAGATAACGTGAAGAAAAAAGAGGGGAGAAAAATGAAAAATTGAATGATTTATGAAAATTTTTCTATTATATAACTTGTTGTTTTTTAGAATGAGTTTTAAAATATCTTAATTAAGGAATATAATTCATTTAGTATGAAAAAAATAATCAAAATGTTAAGGAAAAACAAATTTCCTTTTCCCAAGTATATGCGTGCACAAACCCAAGAAAAAGCGTAACTATAGCCCACAAAAACAATTGATTATGAAATCATATAACTAATAATACAAGTAGGGATATTCACCAATCTCATTGACAAGTGTCACGTGCATGGCCTCGTAAGCACACAATCTTCTATTTATTCACTCTCCCCCTCCGACGACAACCCCTCATTTCAGCTTAAACCCCTCTCTCTCTGTCTTTTGCTTCCTCTTTATAAACCTCTGCAACTACTCCCATACACATACTCACGATAAACTTGCACCCTTTTCTTTTCCCGTTATATTTATCTTTCACTTAGCTCTGCTATGGCTGTCACAGACCTTACCGCATATGCAGAGACGACCACTCGTCTAAACCCTTCTCGGCTTTCTCTCTCATCCGCCCGTTTGTCTTCATGTTACCGTCCATCTTTTCGACCTCCATGTAGACCAAGAAATCGCACTATCACTTGCTCTGTCAAGTAAACTTTACTTCTTTTTCTTCTTTGTCCAATTATTCTCATTTTTACTGCTTTAACGATTTAGTTGCTTTTTTTTGGTTGATTCAGCCAAGCTCAAGCTCCAGTTTCTGTTCAAAACGAAAAGCCGGATGGAAAATCGGATTGCTATGGCGTTTTCTGTTTAACTTATGATCTTAAAGCTGTTAGTTCTTCCAACCCTTTATTCTTGACTGGTTACTTCTTGTTTTCTTGGAGCATATGGAAGTTTGATCCGATTGGTTTTGCTTGCATACTTGTTGTTCCATGTTGATATTTGGTTTGGTTATATAAATTTGTGTGACGTCATTAGACTACTTGTTAGAATAAGTTAGATCAATCTATTAAAAGTTAGTTAACAAATTAAGTATGGCAGCTGCGAAGGTTAGTTGACTCGAGTATTTTGTAGTTGACTCTCAATAAGAACATTTGGATATATTTGCTAATTTATATTATCCACAGGAAGAAGAGACGAAAACATGGAAAAAAATGATCAATATTGCAGTGTCGGGTGCTGCTGGGTTGATTTCTAATCATCTACTTTTCAAAGTAAGTCTTTTGTTGATTCATTGTATCGTATTTATGACATTTTTGTTAAGGAAATTTAGAGGTTGTGATATTAGTATTGTAACTGATTAGTCCTTGTATCATTATCCTAGCTTGCGTCTGGTGAGGTTTTTGGGCCAGATCAACCCATTGCATTGAAACTATTGGGATCAGAAAGGTCTTTCCTAGCTCTTGAAGGTATGGCTCGACCAGAACTCTTGGTGCAATTCCAGTTATACTGTACTGTTGTGTGCTGTTGGAATTATACTTGACATTCGCAGGAGTGGCAATGGAACTTGAGGATTCCTTGTTTCCTCTACTGAGGGAAGTGAAAATTGGTATAGATCCTTATGAGGTGTTCAAAGATGCAGAGTGGGCTCTTCTAATAGGAGCAAAGCCCCGAGGGCCTGGCATGGAACGAGCAGGGTTATTAGACATCAATGGGAAGATTTTTGCAGATCAGGTGCTGATTCACTTTCATATCTTCTCTCAAATATATATGTTTAATTGAATTGCCATTATAAACTTGATTGTCAAATTTAACAGGGCAAAGCTCTTAATGCTGTTGCATCTCGTAATGTCAAAATCATAGTAGTGGGCAACCCCTGTAACACAAAGTAAGAAACTCCCATTTTCCACATCATCCATTCGATCATGTGGAATCTACCATTGATAATTTTTATTCTTGTTGCAGCGCTTTAATTTGTCTGACGAATGCTCCAAACATACCTGCAAAGAATTTTCATGCCTTGACCAGGCTGGATGAGAATAGAGCAAAATGCCAGGTAACCATCTATCAAATATTATCTTCTTCGTCCATAATTCATAAAAACTAACTAATATAACTTGGAGCTTATAAAGTACTTGCAATATGTTCTGCAGCTTGCTCTAAAAGCAGGTGTCTTCTACGATGAAGTGTCAAATATGACAATCTGGGGAAATCACTCAACAACTCAGGTTTCCATCACAGCAATTACGGAAGGAATCATATTCTACACATATGCTTAACGGATTCTTTCTCCTGATTTCTCTAGGTGCCTGATTTCCTAAATGCTAGAATCATGGGCTTACCTGTGAAGGAGGTCATAAAAGACCATAAGTGGTTAGAAGAGGAATTCACCGAGATGGTTCAGAAGGTTAGTGCTTTAAATGAACAAATTGGATCAGTAAGCAAAATTCACATCAAATTTATCAGAAGGGAAAACATATTAAGTTCATCCAACTTCCATGAGCTTAAATTTACCTTTTTTATGTGAAGCGAGGTGGAGAGCTGATTAAAAAATGGGGACGATCTTCGGCAGCATCAACTGCTGTCTCAATCGTTGATGCTATCAAGTCTCTTGTCACTCCTACTCCTGAGGGTGATTGGTTTTCTTCTGGGGTAACTTCATTCCATTCATCTACAAAGATTTAAGTGACATAATTTATCTGCATAATTTGTTGTCAGGACTGACTATACATGCCATGTATGGTCCTACCATTTGTATAACCACTTAACGCTTTATGACAAAGCTGGCAATTTCTGAATCCATCACATGATTTCAACTGTGTGATAATTAATTATGATATATGTACCAGTAAAATGGGAGAAATTCGATGCCAAACATCGTCTCAAGACAAGTTTTGGAAAAACAAGTCTTGATTGTATGCAATTATTTTTATGTTGTTGATTGAATTCAACTCGTTTTTTTAGTCCGTTCATAACCAAATTGAGTGATGAGGATGAATTTTTACATGTTGGGCATATCCATAATTATTCAATAATGAAATTGGTTGTGTGGCTTCTTCTATAATTCACAGATTGCAAAACACTTTTGCAGGTATATACCACCGGAAATCTTTATGGCATAGCAGAGGGTATAGTTTTCAGCATGCCATGCAGATCAAAAGTAAGTTTTTTTTTTGTGAAATTATACATTATATTCCTTTCACAGCTCACCTCTGAAATAATTGGTTGCAATGTACCAGGGTGATGGTGATTATGAACTTGTCAAAGACGTAAAATTTGATGATTATCTTTGGAAAAGAATTGCCAAGGTATGCTTTTACGGACTATATTTACTATAAGATAAGTAGAAAAAAGAACAATTCTTATCTTATCTTTATTGTTGGGATTAATTCAAATTTATTAGTTTGTCTTATCATTTGATTAGTTTAGATCATGTAGTATAGTTTAGGATTAGAATTCATAATAGAGTTTTGATTTGTTTAGAAGTTTAGCAAAAAGGTGATTTTGATATACTATTTATGAAAGTCATCAAAAAATTCAAAACATAACAAAGCTCGTCGTACCTCACTCTAGGTAGACGTAGATGCCTTCTGACATCTAACTTTATCACTAAAAACCTTTGTGATCCTCATGACCAAATCCTATAATCTAGACCATAACATGGATTATGTCTATGTTATTTTCTATCGGTCTCAATGGTCTAATGAAACCATTGCTACGCATGAAGCTTTCAAGTAATTATTTGTGCGGTTTTCCTTGTCGTGCACGTTATTGAATCGAGTGCTGGTAGCAATGCGGTTTATTGAACCTTTGTTTTACAGACAGAAGCAGAGTTGCTAGCTGAAAAGAGATGTGTGGCTCATCTTCTTGGGGAGGTAAGTGGCAACGAGTTGCAGCAGTTTCTGTTATTAACAAGAATTCAAAACTGAACTATTTGCGCTTTCCAGGGCATCGCTTTCTGTGATCTGCCAGAGGACACGATGCTTCCTGGGGAAATGTGAAGGAAAGAAATTTATGTAAATTAAAGGCATTTGTTTTCCATGTGAAATGCATTAGACGACAATGATTTATTTGGTGTATCCGATGAATTTAGAAGTTATTGATTGGGTCTGCCATATGCACGATGAGCTTCCGGATCAATAAGTTGTTATTCATTGAGGATAGTGAATAAGGAAAATATTGTAAAAGAATATTGTTTATCTCTTTTGATGGATTGTGTTACAATTTTTACAGTTACAAGAAAAAAGACAAAATAAAATTACTGATAGTTTACGATTCTCTTTATGTGTGTGATCATGTGTACATCTGTGTTAGGCGCTATCGTGTCTTCGTATCATGTTTTGGGTCGATGGATTGAGTTCCTGTTTGATCAATATGATTTGGTAATACAATTAATTTAAATTTAAACTTGACTTGTTTAATAAATGGTTAGAAAATAAAATTTAAATTCAACCCATTTAATTAACAGGTAGATGAATTGATCCATTTAATTGGCACGATTGGTAAGGTTGTCAATTTTTAATTCGATGACAATTAAAAAGTATATAATTAGATACGACACAAATGGTATAATTTTTTTAATGTTTATGTCATAAATGATGATATGTGATAGAAAAATTCATTAACACGATTATAACCTGTCAACCCAGAATTTATTATATGAGTTATGAGTTTGACCGATTTAATTGACACTCTCATTTATTTATATAGACTAACAGGTTAAATGAATTAAAAATTAACTTATTTAACGATATATAATCTCATTTTTTTTTTCATTTTTTAGATTATATTGCTGCATATATTTTAAATATTTAATTTTTAAAATTATTAATAAATTTTTAATAGATCCTATTAGGATTGTATGGGGTTTCTCTGTTTAACCAAATTTTTAACGAATTATAAATAGATCAATCCGTATACGACTTGAGCATATGTACACCATACTTAAATCCGCATAACTTTGTGTCGTATTAGCGAGTTTAGTAAATTTTTGTCTGGTGTTAAGAGAGTGCATGGTCAACATTGAATATATCTTTCTAAATATATGAATTTTTAACAAAAAATAAAGCATACTCCACAATCTCCAAATGAATTTCTGATTCTATAGGTTCTACAATGCAAATATAAGAGACCAAACGTATTGCAATGCTAGAGAAGAGGTCCCAACTAAAGTCAAAACAATAACACAACGAAATAATACTTATATATTTTGGCAACTAAAAACTTCTCAGCTTTTTCAAAAAATAGAAGATGGACAATAACAAAATACAATGTCAAGTGCCAACAACACACAAAC
The DNA here is from genome assembly GCA_948193385.1 of Breynia disticha f. nivosa. Taxonomy (NCBI): domain Eukaryota; kingdom Viridiplantae; phylum Streptophyta; class Magnoliopsida; order Malpighiales; family Phyllanthaceae; genus Breynia; species Breynia disticha. The sequence goes on from CANYCX011224261.1 coordinate 9,663, forward strand.
ACAATCAAAAGCAAGACACAAGGATTTACGTGGAAAACCAATGTGGGAAAAATCACAGGACCACGAACACATGATAAAAAGTAGGTACAACAATAGTTCTTCTTAAAATAAAATTAGAGGCATCTCAAATCATCAAGCATGTTACTTGGTTCAACTAACTCCAACAAATCATCACATAAAGTGGAAAAATACCAAAAAATATACAAAAGAGAAAATTTGTAATTTCTTACAAATTTGAGCTTGGATTGAGAATCAAACCGTTGGATATGAAGAGTACATTTACAGAAACAACATATTCAAATTTGACGTCAATCAAAGTTTGTTTGGCTGTCGATCGGAGCCAAAGAAAGTTTGTCTGAAATGGAGTTTCTCAACTCTTCTCTCTTCAATCTCCCTTTTAAAATTCAGCACTCTCTCTCATTCAAAACATAAGAATAGCCCAATTTTTACTCCTTTTAGGTCAAAAAATAAACCTAATCAAAATGGATCCTAATTTAAGACAAAAACTTGAACAACTTATAACCTATTTTAGACTTTTCTTCCACAAATGTAAGAGGGAATTCAAAACAAATCTCTCTCACTCCTTTATTCGAGGTTCAACCAACCAAGCTCTCCTACAAGCAACAAGCTTTTCTTTTGTCAAAGTCTTTGTTAACATATCCAATACATTCTTCTCAAACTCTGTCTTCATATGTTCAGACAACTTCTCTTCTACTGTCACTAGAATCCAATGATATCTTTCTTCTAATATGTTTGGTTCGAGAATGATAGGTTGCATTCTTAACAAGATGAATAGAACTCTAATTATCATAGTGAATGAGAAATTTGTCTTGCTTGACAAATTATTTAGGAATTCCTTCATCCAAACCAACTCCTTGTCAGCTTCAACAGCTGTAATATACTCCGATTCGGTGTCAGAAAAAGAAATAGATCTTTACAATCTTGACTGCCATGATACTGCTCCCCTTGCAAAAGTCATCAAATAACCAAAAAATCGATTTTCTTGAATCCTCTTCACTTGACAAATCTGCATCTATGTAACCATCCAACACAAGTTGTACAGACCTAAAACATAAACATACCTTAGTATTACTTCTAAGATATTTACTGCCCAATGTTGCCTTCCACGATTAAAAATAAATCTGCTAACAACGCTAACAACATGTGCAATGTCTGGCTTTGTACAAACCATGACGTACATTAAATTGCCAACAACTGACGCATAAGGGACATTTTTCATCTCTTTCTTTTTATCCTCACTTATAGAACACTCTTTCAAACTCTGTTTCATATTGCCTGCAAGTGGAGAGGTAATAAGTATAGCATTTTCTATGCAGTATCTCTCAAGCTGGATGTACCCTTCTTGTGATAGCCATAATATCTTATGTTTTTTATCATAAAAAAATCTTCATGCCTAAAATATGTTTTGTAGGACAAAAATCTTTCATAGAGAAGGATTTTTTAAATGCAACTTTCAAAAGTGCAATCTTCTTTGTATCCTGATCAACAATCAACATGTCATCAATATATAAGAGTAGTATAAGAAAATCACCTCCAGTGTAGTGCTTCATAAATAAACAATGATTTTTGTGTTTTGTGAAAATTATGATCAATCATAAAAGCTTTAAACTTATTATATCAGTGTCTGCATGCTTGTCTTAGCCCACACAAGCTCTTTGTCAAATGACACACAAGTTTCTCTTTTCCCTTGACTTAAAAACCATCAAGTTTCCTGTGTAGATTTTTTCTTCTAAGTCACCATGGAGAAAGGAAGTTTAACACCAAGTTGTTCAACATCTAATTCCACACTTGCATCTAGACCAAGAATAACTCATATTGATCACATCTTCACAACTATATAAAATATCTCATCAAAACAAATACCTTTTGTTTATCCAATGCATTTCACAACTAGCGTGCTTTGTGTTATTCATCAATGTAAATATCAAAAAGCAAGTGAGAGTGAATTTTGGGGATAGAGTTCAGTTTAGCGAATGGACCCTTCCCAGGCCTATCAAATCATCTCTAACACACCTCTTCCCCAGTCTGGTGATCCACTCTATAATTGTTTAAGGGAAGTCACGGTGAGTGAAGCTCATTCCCCCTCATGCACAGTCCCATGCACTAAGTTTACATGTTCCAAGAAAGATGAGACAAATATGCACTCCTCTAGGGTTCATGCCTCATCCTAAAACCAGGAGTTTCCACCATTGGATAGAAGCAAAATGACTAATCAACAACAATGCAAGGATAGCCTGAATCCAGATCTTATTGGCAATCCCTTAGTACCAGATCAACCTCCCCATTACTTCAACCAATCTCATTTAGAGAATGCTTAGTGGACCTAAGAATCCTCCTAGGAGAGCTCAGAATCTCTTAGCAAGCAAAAAATGATACTGAAACACGAGAATGACAATCCCCTCCCAATATTCACTTTCTCAGAATCCCTAAAAGATGAGCTCTTAAAGTCGTGGAAGGAGGGACTCATAGTCAAACCTTTGGGTACAAATGTAGCAGCCGAACAATTTGAAAAATGTGTTCAGGACCTTTGAAAACCTGCGGGAGAAATAGAGATCTTTCCAATGGGGTCTGGGATAGAGATCCTGCCAATGGGGTTTGGTTACTTCTTTATCAAGTTTGATAATGAAGCTGATCGGAAGAAGGTTCTTACGGAGGCTCCTTGGACTGTTTATGGGCATTACCTCACGATAAACCAATGGTCATTGTATTTCTAATTGTTTGATGACACTATTGAATCTACGATGGTTTGGGTCCATTTTCCAGATCTCTCTATGATGTATTATCAAGAAGATGTCCTCTTTGCAATAGCATCCAGTATTAGTGTCCCAGTGAAGGTAGATATCAACATAAGGATGGCATCTAGGGTTCGTTTTATGTGAGTCCATGTAGAAGTGGATTTAACGAAACCTCTTCGTGTAACATTCTGGGAAATTTTAGTCATAAATTATGATTAATAAGTGTTTAAACATCAATATATAAAGGTTGATCAAAGGTCGATATAAGTTTGACACGAAACGATCGAAGAAAATCGGAGAAATCTGAAAATTAGAAAGTGCACGCAGTGGAAAGGGAAGTACGCGTGGTCGTTACCACCACACGTAGTTCACGTTCCACCACGCGTGGAACCCGGTTTTGCTGAAAAAAATATAAGTTTACGAAGAATCAAGAAACTAAGCTTACTCTTCATTCACCTACTTCTATTTCAGAGCAGAGGAAGCTGAGAAAAGAAGGCTTTGCTTCAGGGGAAGTGGTTTTGGGTTTTATTTCTTGCTATAATCTCATCCTAAGTTGAAGGTAAGATGGTAGCAAAGTTGGATGGCTTATTTAAGGTTGATATTTGGTTGTTTGCTAAGTTATATGATTGTGTTAAGATGAATTCTTTGCTGGAAAATGATCATTATGAACTGAGATTGATGGTTTGCATATGAGGAAAGTGTTAGGATTGTTTTGGAGGAAGGAAAATGATGAAAGAGTGGAAAACTTAGGGTTTGTTTAAGGTTGACAAATGGTTGATGTTGGAATTAGAATGGTGCTGAATCCTTATGTTTGAGTGGAATTTTGATACTGAAATTATATATTAATGAAGGATCAAAGCTTAAAAGACATTAAGGAAATGGTTTTGATAAGAAAGTTTTGTATGGAATAGAATTGGTATGGTTAAGTTATAAGTAAATGATAAATGGTTAACTTAGAGTTGATAATGCTTGTTTTGATTCTTGAATGAATGTGTGAATACTTAGTTAATTCCTTGTATGTATTCCTTGTATGTTATGAATGACATACAGGAGGATCTTGATAATTTTGGAGAGAGTTTTGAGCTGTGTTGATTGTTGATTTTTGCTTTGTTTAGAGGTAAGTGTTCTTACACTTACATATTGATTCGTACTTTGTTTTAGGTTATTCTATTTAAGTAGAAATGCCTATAATGAAATGTTGATGTGACCCCGAATTTAAATATCACTCACGTATACTCCCCTCCTGCGAGTGATACTTAAACCGAGAAATCAAGTTTTTATTTTAGAAATAATTTACAAACCATAAAGAGTATCAAAAGTTGAAGGACATAAATTTCTTTATTACTCCAAATTCGTGAACTATAGGACTCTTCACATCAACCACCATTCCTTCTTGCCTCACCCCATCAACCTCTGAAGGCTTCTCCTTCACTAACATCTGAATCCACTCAGAGTTCGTATCACTCTCGAACCTTTGAGTTTGTAACAACTCTTCTCTCACGTTTACCCATATGGGATCTAAACATTGTTGATCAGCCTGAGGCTGAACTTGAACTTGGGTGTGGGGTTCAAATGGTGCTTGCTCACTTCCTATAGGGGTATTCACCTTCCCCTGTACCAACTCAAAAGGACCGGC
>CANYCX011225205.1:0-13744 GCA_948193385.1 Breynia disticha f. nivosa
TCATTTGTTTTCTTTCATAGGCCAGTGCAAAGGTAATGTCAAGGGAGACGGTATTAATCACCGTTCTCTAACCATTTTCCTTTGGTAGCCCGTAATTCGCTAATCAATTATACCATTGATTTAGCCACAATAATCACCAAAACACATCATTCATCATTCTGCATCAATTTCAGTTTTAGGGGAGCGAACGGTTTAGGAAATAGTTTAGGAAACCGTTTCCCAACCCGTTTACTCGTTCTGTCCGGTCTGGAGAACATCTGAACGGGATTGGGAACGGTTTGGCAAAACGTTCCACAATCTGTTCGGGTGTACTGACCTGTGCATAGAGTGAAACGGTTTGGGGAACGGTTCCTCAACCCGTTTGAGTGTTCTGGAACTCATTCATCCTGCCGAACGGTTCGGCCAACGGTTTACCAAACCGTTTCCAAAACCGTTTGGCATCCCTTGCATACCAACAATAGCACTCTTGCACTTAATCTTTTTTTTCGTCCATTTCATATCATAATGCCAACAATCACGAAATCATCATCCATTCCATATCACATATTTCACGCACTTATATCAGCCCTTTTGCAACATAAGGTAACACCCATTTACACTTCAAACAAATCAATGCAACATGTACTTCACTTGCATTTTTCTCCAATAACTCAAAAACAAGCAATTGCACTTAACATACAAGCTCACTCTCTTTAAACACCAGTTTCATAAATTCACATTTCAAGGAGGATTACCATGATTCATGAATGTATGCATTATGATCATGCTAAATGCAAGTTTACACAATGCTATGCTCCGGAGTCTCCACATCTCAAGAGAAAGTCCATTCTCTTTGCACATTTTGGCCACCAGGCCCCTGTTTTATTGCGCTTGACCACGAGGTCCCATATTTTAAGAGAGAGTCCACTCTCTTGCGCGTATTTGGCCACAAGGTCCCTATTTTCATTCAAGGGGAGTCCACTCCTGTTCACGCATAATCTGGCCACCAGGCCCCAGCATGAACATACAATGAAATGCCCATGCATGTGTCGAATCCTATGCCTTGTACACATTTCATATCATTGATTTAAAATACCAAGTTTGGTTCATCGTTATGCATAACATTCCAACAACAATTTCAACACATATTGCAACTTATCAATATCAATACTCAACCAACAAGTCTCAAGCATTTCAACATTTAAAACATATACCAAATTTACCACATATCATCGACGAGCACACAAATTGGTTCTAATGAACCCATAGCCAAGCAATAAAGTCAAACCACAATATTTTCATATCATTCAAAAACATATACGATCAAAATCACATTCGTTAGTTTACATTTTCACGACTTTTTCATTTAATTTATTCTTGTCGACACCCATTTCATTTCCATTTCATTTCCATTTCTTACTTACGAACATCATACCAATCCAAAGCAACACATATAATCATAAAACGTAAAGTAAGTGGCAAACAAGCACTTACCTCGGGTCTCGGGGTTCGCGTCGCCGCTTGAATCCCGACTCGGATCACGAATAATGTTCCCTACACGACAAAATCACATTTTCCAACCAATTAACACACAATGTGGGTCGTCAAAACCCCTTGAAACAAATTTCTATATATTTTCCCAAAAACCCCCTAAAACCTAAATCCTTGAATCTCTCAAAATCAGAAGTTTTAGGGTCTAACGTTTATAGACTCTCGTCCAACACTTAAAACCCAACAAAACCCTATACAATGTACCTAGTTTACAACACATTTTAACCTAAGATTAGGCATTTACCTCAAATCCCGCAAGTTTACGAGCTAAAGAGAGGAAAGGACGATCGTAGGTTGGAATGGGTGTTAATCTCTTGTGAGTTTGTTGTTTCAATGTAGGTTTTTATGGTAGGATTGGTTTGAGATGCTTGGGAGCTGTTTTTAGAAAGGTATTTGATAGGTAAGGTAAAGTGTACAAGTGGTTCTAGGGTTTCTGATCTGCTTACAGCCCATTTAAAACTTCCCGCTCTACTCGAACGGTTTACAGAACGGTTATGCAAACCGTTTGCTATCCTGTTTGCATGATCTCTGGGTAGCTCTCCAGGTAGAACGGTTTATGAAACGGTTTTGAGAAATCGTTTGCCAACCCGTTCGACCACACCGTCCAGCCAATATGTCAAAACGGTTTGGGGAACAGTTTTCTTAACCGTTCTCCATCCCGTTCTCGACCATTTCTGGGTGTTTTCTGCGATTTCTTCCAAAATTATTTCACGGGATTTTTGGGGCGTTACAAAGTCGTTCCACTTTCAGTGGCAGGACAGAAGGCCCAAACGGCTTGGCGAATGGTTTGGCTAAACTATTTGCCAAGGAGTTCCCTTTCTCCGTATTATGTCGGATGAACAGAACGAGATGGAGAACGGGAATAATAGGTCGTTCTCCAGACCATTCTCATGTAAAAAGATATATAAATGGTGGATTTGTAAGAGAGAGGTTGAGATGATTGATCATTAAGAGATTGGAAGTTAGAATCAATTAGGAATGGTGATTCCTTACCTTGAATAATGCATTAATACCTATTGAAAGTAGATAATGATTAGGATGATTCCTTTACCCTTGGTTCATAAAACGACAAAAACACTTTACCAACGAGCACTTATGCATTAACTACATTAGTTAGTGTTGTAGGTGTACTTACTGGGTATTTAGTTACTCACGTGCATGTGTATTTGTGTAATGCGTGCAGAGTGATAGTGATTAGCGACGGGATTACATTTTGGTGGTGCTAGTGGTGCGATACAGAAAGAAGGTCGATCTGTAATTCCCCGAAAATTAGTTCATTTAAATTGAAAATAATAACTATGAATAAGAATTAAAAATGTGTGTGCGCTTTGTTTGATTTCTCGCTTGCGCCGAGGAAGTTGTGTAAGCTGTGGTTGAAACCAAAGTAATGAATGCCCATATCTTTGAATGAAAATGTAAATGATGAAATAATGTATAATTGGTTGAGAGTAAAAGATTTTGAAGTTGTGTGAAAGGCCTTGAAAGTTATGTGATGCATTCTAGTTGTGCATTGTTGGTAAATGAGTGGAACGACAATAAAATGAGATGATGAATTAAGTGTATTATGGTATTATGTTTGGGTGTTAAACAAGGCCTAATTCAATGTTAATATATGTTAATTAATTTGATATAATGTTTATTTTAAGTTATAAGCATGTATGACTAAGTATAAAGATGTCGGGAAGTTGAAAAGGGGCTGAAGGTAGCTGATTAACGTATGTTAATCAGCAGATTAACGCACGTTGATTTGGAAAAGGATGAGTAACATATGTTACTTAATGAATCACGTACGTTACTGCTCCTCAGTTTCCAAAAATTCAAATTTTCCTAACGTACGTTAATGTATAAAATAACATACGTTATTGGGGGTCTGGAAAGGTCATTAATAGGCCGAGAACAGCAAAAAACGGGGCAAAAAAACCAAACCCCTCAAACACTCTTCCAACTTCCCAAACCCATTCCTAAGCCTCTCCAAACATCAAACCTACTAGCAAACAACATCTTAGCAGTGGATTAAGAGCAAATCGAGCCTCAAATCCATCCCTCCTCAGCCTAGGGTTTTGAGTTTCGGGAAAGAGTTAAGAATTCACGATTCATGGCTGAAATGTGTATGGAATAGAGTGCATTTGGTAGGTTTTGTTAGGTTTTTATTGTAGTTCATGATTCCATAAACCTTTAGCCTTAAAACATAACATTTAATGAGATTTAAGGAATTAGGGTTTATGGAGAAATTTTGGGATTTGGAGGAAAATGTTAGATAAATGAGAAATTAAGTGTAGAACAATGTTTATGACATGGAATGTGATACATTTTGTATAGGAGGCGACAAACGAAACCCAAATCGGAGGTTTGCGCCGAATCGAGTCTGCAGGAACGCGAGGTAAGTGTTCTTGGACGCTCACGTTGATATGTTTGACTTTGTATGAACATGTTTGTGCGATGATTGTGGTTTTGTGATGGAATGATAATGATTTTATGCTAAATGAAAGCCTTAATTTGAATATGCCTTTATGTGATTTGTTAGGATGTTGGCCAGGTTTGCGATTGGTTTGTATGAATGTTTTCCTTGATGATTGACAATGTTAATTGATCGTGATAAAGTGTCCTAAGGATGCAAACTTGATGGTTTAGTCCTTGTGGTGAGATTTCCTAAAGGATGCTTGAAATGTAAATATGATTAAATGTATGGAAAAGTGTGCATGTTTACGCGTATGAAACTTAGAGGGAATAATGACAAATGTGTAAGTGGTGCTTATAAGTGTGTATCTTTGCAATGTGTTGGATGATCATAAGCATAAAGCTTATGATGAAATGTGTATGGTATGAATGTTTATGTAATGTGATTACTATGTTGATATGAGCTATAAAAGGTTTATGTGTGGTATGGTATATGTGTTGGTTGATGACTATGGTGATATATGTTTGGCTTGTATGCAACTATGGCCTTAGGACACATTATGAAGTTGACGATGAAATGAATTATGTGTGTGAACATCCATGCATATTTGTGAATGTTCCCTTATGACCATGATGAACTCTTACGAGTTACATATGATGTACGAATGAAAATGATGAATATGTCATAGGTTGGCTTATGTTGTGAAATGAAAGATTGTGGTAGAACATTCATGTGCATGGATTATGAGAAAGTTTGAGATGAAATGCATGGATTTGCATTCATACATATTATATTGTGTTGGCATAAGCACGTGTATGTTCATGCATTGAGAAAAAGGGAGCATCTAGCTTATATTTGATAAAATAGGGGATTAGCCCAATTGTTTGAGAACACAAGAGCTTGACTCTTAGTGTTATGTTTATACCGAGCGAGAGCTCGATGACGGTCAAAGCCCTATGGATTTTGATAAATGGGGGATTAGCCCAATTATGAGAAAAATGGGGGATTAGCCCAAATGTGAATTGATTCCGGGCCAGTCCCGATGATTTCATGCCAAACGAGAGCTCGATGATTTGATGCCGAGCTAGACCCGATGATTTTAGACCCCGGGGTACATATGTGTGGAAAATGCATTAGCATTGCACTTGCATTCAGTTGGCATACATGTTATTAATTTGCACGAAAAATGAATGCATATGAATTAGTTATGATATGAGAATGATGTATGATTGAATAATATGGACTCGTGTATGAGTTATGAATGGCTCGTACTTGAATAGGAAATGAATGTTATTGTATGGATGGATAACCTTGTATGATTTTATGTTAATTATATGAGTGGTATAATCTATATGGATTGATGTTACATGTGAGGGCTGATGATTAAATGACCTGTGTTTTGGTAGTTGGATGTGGAAACCTTTATGGTTTGATTTTGTTGTGGTACATTGAGGATTTGTTTATGGTATGAGATATGTGGGTTGTATGTGAATGTATTGTGTTTAGGATGAGAATGTGTTCTTGTTTGATATTTAATAGCGGTATGTTATGGTTTGGTTGGAGAGATTGTTGGTGAGTGATTGAAAATGACCATAGAGAAGGAATGATGAATATAAGTTAATTATGTGCTTAATTGTATGGAATCTGAGCTGTTAACTTAACAATGTTGTGTGTGGATAAATAGATAAAAAAAGGGTTGATTGAGAGGCTAAAAGATTGGGATGTTTTAAATGTGAATGATCCTGTTTGTGTATGATTGAATTGTGGCATGATGACTTAATGATGATGATAATCATGTATTAAATGATTAATAATGTTGTTTATGTGTATAAGATGGATGAATAAGGGTATAGAAAGATGGTTCAATACGTAAGGTGAAGTAGAAAATGTGTATGTATGATATACAATTAAGAAAAGTGGGCAGAGCTGATCAGAACACAATAACGTACGTTATTGAGTGAAATAACGTACGTTATTGAGTGAAATAGCGTACGTTATTGAGTGAAATAACGTACATTATGTGTCTAAACATACGTTAATTTGATGATCACATATGTTATTCATTTCCTGGGCAAATGTGGATGAATAACGTATGTTATTGCTTGGGAAACCTACGTTATTTTTGTTCAAAAACCAAATTTTAGCCTGAATAATACACTGATGTATACCTAAAGTATCCTAATGATCTAGGATGTTTTCCTTAGTGAATAAACACTTAACGTGAATGTATAAACACATAAAATTATTGTCTGTGAGATGGCTTTAGGGCGCCATGAGGGAGGATAGGCCACGGAGGCCGAGGACTCCCCTGTACCTCAACATAGTAGTGAGACTGAGGGAAAGCTTACTGAGTATTTTAAAATACTCACCCGTGTTTTGCTGAATTATGTGCAGAGAGACAGGTATCAGGGACGAGACTCCGTGAGAGGCGAGGCTAGCGGTGCGATACTCAAGGTCGAGCTCCTAGGGTTTTGGTTGTATTGATTTACATGCATGTATAACTTTAACTTTTATGGAAATTGTGAAACGACATGTAAACTATTTTCCTTGCTTCCGCATTGTCAAAATCATATTTGGTATTTTAGCTAATTTTGTATTATATTTTATGTTTTGTAAAACTCTATCTTCATTCCTCTCTCTTATTACTAGTGTTTCAAAAAAATATAGGGCGATTTTTAGCTTTATTCAAAAACGAACTGTGACGCCCAAATTCGAATACCACTCAATGTATAATTATTTCTCAAGTGATACTCGAACTCAGAATTCACAGGTTTTGAAAATAATAATTTAATAATAAAAGAGTATAGATGAATTCATTTATGCACTTGCGACTTATAGTCCAACTATAATTATTTTCTACGAAAACAAATCGAGTAAAAGCAAAAATTTGTATACAACCCTCAACCATAGGTGTATACGAATTACAAATGTCCAATATATACATATATAGACACGACATTCATTTTTAACAAATCTTTAGTGCACGGCTCGCCCTGGTTCTTCGATTCTTCTGGTAGCAAGATCACCATCGCACCTCTGTTGTACCTATTAAAGATTTGCCCACACGGCAGGCATGAAACGCAGTGAGTTGTGAAACTCAAGAAGTAACATTTACCTAAAAGGACAACTTCCCTAAACATTTGACATTAATACACACATGTACGTTTTCGTAAATGTATCACGTAAAGTAATTATCCACTACATGTATACAACCATTCCACATTTATTCCAAGTATAACTAAGCAACCTTTTCATTTAGTCTTATGTTATTTTGTTTAATGTGTTTCTCAAACACTCATAAAAATCCTTGTACATTAGTCATAACAATGATATACACTCATGAACATATTTACAACTTTCCATACGAATAAACTTATCCTCTTTGCATTCTTGTGAAGACAGCCTCATTTTCCAGATTTTTTTTAACATCAAATTAAACAGGCATTTTTCATATAACACAATCAAACTCCAATCACTTAATATTTCATCAATTCAAGTATTTCACTTAGATCTTCAAAGTTGTATATATATATATATATATAACAATTGTCCTCAAACCAGCAATCCACGCAGGGTGGTATGGACTAAGCGTGGTGGTCGAAAAGTACGCGTGGTCGTTACCACCACGCGTAGTTTGGTACATATAGACGCGCACTGGTAGATGAGTACGCGTTGTCACTACGATCACGCGTGCATCGCTAGTAAGAAACAACACAAACTCATACTTTCTAAATCAACCATTCAACCTTAACATGTTCATTTCTACATACATCACAATTTAAGCACCAAAATTCATCCATCACATATATATTTCCATTTCACTTAACACCTACTTTCTAGCACACACAACATATGAAATTGCATTCCACTTGTACTCAAATAGTACAATTTCTCACAACATTCATAAACCCATATCGTAAACTTATAAACATTACAACTCATCGTCTCCCCAACTATGGTATCAATTTCCTTAACTTAACTTATTCAATATCTTAAACACAAACCATCATACACACACAAAAATAAACTCTCAATATTCATAGTATGTTTACACTTGTGATCGTAACAATAACTTTAATCATTTACCATTATAAATCATATCACTACTAGTAATAACCATATTCTCTTAATCATTTTATGTTCACACAAGCATAGTCACGTATAGACATGCATACCACAATTCACAACACATATAAGTATGGTATGTATCACATAATTCTAGATCATAAGTATGAATATATATGTGTATCCACAACACAATTCCAATTCTATGGTTTATATGGAACTAAACACACTCTTGACATCACCACCATTTCATAGTCACATACGCACAACATAATGTAAATTCATATAACATATCATATGTGACATAAGAGATGCGAATGCATGTTATGCAATGCATTCCTAAACATGAATACCCGGGATCGCATATAAGTTATAATTTGTGCCCTGTTTTGGCCATTTGATCGACTTTTGCAAACGGGCCTTTTGGCCGGGAGTTTGTGGTTATATAATTGGATCCATATTTATGCCCTTACTTGGCCTAAATTTCGCCCTATTTTGGCCCGGCACATTCGTATGCACGTCTATATATCGAATATCAACCATTGTGCCCAGTGTAGCATGTTTTATATACTACCTCAAATATTGTGCGTTAAGCACTAAGACATTGTGCACTAAGAACCAAATGTCTAAAACATTGTTCACTAAGCACCAAATGTTCACACACTAAGTGCCATAACCACTCCCTCGTTATTCTGCTCATAAAGAGCTTTATGTTTTAATCAATTTGCTCACCAATAGCCCCTGATGTGCACAAATCATGCCCTCAACTCATGCATTCATAAACTAGTCATGCTATGCTTCACAACCATAATGTTGAGTAAATCATCAACGAATCTCAACACTCAGTTAAGCATGGCCATAAGAAACATTCAGACATATACATGAAGGTATAGTTACAATCCATCTCATACCAAAAAGGTATATCGTAATCAAACAAACCACTTTTATATGTCCATTGAAGAACTCTAACCAAACAATCCAATATTCATAAATCCCATGACAAATCTCAACATCATACCCGATCATTCAAGATTATACAAGTTCAACCAAGTATTTACAAGCACACATGTTAATCAATCACGATCCATATCTAGGATCCACTCCCAGTTTCTCATATCACATAAGTACAAAGTTATAACCAAAACTTATAGACTCATCTCTTATAACTTTTCTCAGTCTTAAATAAATAAGGCACATCAGTTTCTACAACATCAACTAAACATTTGTTTGCATTCAAGCCTAGTAGAACACAAACAATGCATTTTTCAAGAAATTCATATATGTGTATGAAGCAAGAATAATTCACATTCGTTATCAACCAAATACGCACTAACACAATATCAACATAACTAACATAGTCAACCATTAAATCTATCAATTTAATTCCATATAATCATACTACCAAAAATATACATTCACAAACACACATACAGCTAGGGAAGCTGCGCTCGTGTTACTTACCTTAGCAATACACCTCAGGTTCCCATCACGAGCCATCATTGTCGTAACCTCGAATTTTCTAATTTTAACATTATAAACTTATATCAACCTCTCAATCATTACATTAATGATTAATATCAATGATTTGTATAATTACTTAAGTATTAGCACTTTCTTCGCTAATTTACTCCTTTCTTTTCCTTAGCACTAATCATCATTAATATACTAAACAAGTTTGTTTAGCTATCCTTTAATGTCTCAAACCAACCATAACACCCTAATCATCTTAATTCATACGGTTCCTTTCTGAAACTCTTAACTATTTTCTTTCTTTATCCAATTACTTTCACTATAACAACACCCATTTAAAATTGATCACACCAACCTCATCAATAAGATCCAATGAAACTTACCTAAGTAATGGAACTCAGAAAAGAACTCCTGTTTGGAAAACCCAAACTCGTCACTATTCACAGACGATTTTCAAACGTCGATTTTGGATACCTAAACCAGAATTTAAGACCAAAAATTGTTACTAAAAGATAGTATATTCCTTAATCTTCCAATCAAGCTATTATTTATGCAATTCCGAACTTAAACGAAAAAGAAATGTGGTCAGAAAATTAGGGTTATGGGGAAAAACGAGATTAGGCATAATCATATTCGAAGAACGTACCGAAATTCGATCCTTGCTCGATTCCACAACTTCCGAACATTAGGTTTTCGTGAACTTTGGTGAGGTTAGGGTTTGAACTAAGGAGAGGAAAAAGAATGGGAAGGAAAACATTTGGTATGGAGGAGAAAAGAGAACAGATATATATTTATATATAAACTTGCCCAATTTGGACAGCTTTACCCTTTTGGGTTCCGATACTCTAAATACTTCGTAGTTCTCTTACCTGCTCAACTCAACAAACCCCGATTAATATTTCCCCTAGATTATTAATTAATTCCAACTAATTCTCACATTTTTCACAAAGTTATTATTTTAAATAATTCGCAAAAAATTTATTTGTTTTTTTACGTATTTTAATTTAAATTCAAATTAACTGAAAAGTTGAGGGCGTTACACGAACTTTGAAAAATTTGGCGTCACACGAACTCCTAAGTATTTGGGATTGAATCCTATTTTGTAAAACTATACTTGTTTTTGTATAAGTAGAGGTTGGATGTTTTAAGATGTAAACAATTTGCCAGACTTCCGCATTCATTTTGAAATTATTTATGACTAAACTAGATTACGGTTTTTCAAAGGATTTATAATTATCTCTTCCTCTTGCTTGTTGAGTTGATTATTTTAAAAAGAAAAAAATGGTTTCCAAAATTCTAATTTATTCGAAAATGAGTTCTAAAAATTTGGGTGTGATAGACTTCATTTTCGGTGGTTGCTAGCGATGTGATACTATTCTTCAAGGTCGTGGCTCCTAGCTTTTTGGATTTTATACTTTTGTACATCTATACAAACACTAGTGTAAATAGATGATTTACATACATTGATTTAAAATCTTTTCCATAGCTTTTGTACTTTTATAGCATGGTTTTATATACAGCCCAACATTGGCCAAGGTTTTTAAGTAATGCATGTTCACTTCTCTTTCTTCTTTTCTCGGCTTATTAAATTTTTTAATTGAGAAAAAAAATGGGTGCCAAATTCAAGGTTTATTTGAAATGTCATTTACAAATTTAAGGTTCACATTATGAGATATGTTGACAAAAGGATGGTTTAATTCATTGATGAATTGGTTTTTTACTCAAGGAGACTAAATTGTGTTCCATTTAATTTGCTGTTATAGGTTTGGTTGTTGTATGTTAAAATTTTTTTTAAGTATTACATATCTTTTAATTATTAATGTCTACAGTTTGACAAACCGATATACGAGGAAGGTTCAGATGTGATGCCTTATTCGTTTGATTTCCACATTTCATCTATGAATAGCAAGTTGTGGTTGTTCGATCTGTATTATTGTGGGTAGAAACTAATAAAATTCATAAGTTTTAATTTCATATATTCATATTGTATTTATAATATTGTTCATTACTGTTTATTATTGTTCATGTGATTGTTTTTAAATTAGTTAATTATTTTGTGATTCTTGTTTGTTTCTGTTGACACATGTGCATATATGTTCATTTTTGTTCATAACTATACAGTTTTTATTAATACATTTATACTACATATTAAAATTATTCTGTGTTGATCAAATTTATATTTTTCATTTTTTAATATATAACCGCGCGTTAGATAATATAATTTTTTTCATTTTTCACCATTTTACAGCACACCAACATTTTTATGTATTATTTACTTAAGATGGTGAAATATGGGAAGGTTATAATGAGTTTAACAACTAATGACATGTTTGACCAGACTTTGAGGCTTATCTATGATGAGTATCTAATTGCTAGTAAAGATGAAAGAAAATCTTTTTTAAAGATGTCGATAATTTGCTATGTCGATATATGTATGGGTTGGACATTTAGTGTGGTCAAAAGCGTACTAAGATTAATAACGTTTTGTTTCCTGTTAACACTGGAGATCATTGGATCTTCTTACAACTGGACATGCAAATGAAATTAATTTTATATATGATTCAATACGCTCGGAAGAACATGAAAAGGACGTAAGATTAAAAATTACAAGATACTCGGATTTTCTTCTTCACTTCATTCGGTTATCTGGAATTTTTAAAAAGGTTTCTGATTTCGTTGTTGCCAAGTTTGATCTATAGTTTGTTGAAAACTTGTCGACGCAAGTTAAACTGTAATTATTTCTCATTATGATCAATAAAAAACAATTTTGAACATTTTGTTAGGATTTTCTGTTGTTGATTGGTTTCAAGTATTGCGACTCATTTGTATTTGTCTTTGCTAAATTTTTTGCTCACAATCGTGTAACGTTGTTGGATAAGTCCTTTAACATTGAAATCTATCGGGAGTGACTTGCTTGTGCTAAGATGAAGCAAGTGAATGATGTCGTTAATGATGATGATGAACTGAAGACAGAGAAGTCAGTGAAGAAGATTAGGATTAGGTTGAAGAAGAAGTCTTTTAAATGATTGATCCATATTTTGAGTTTTTTTTCTCATTTTTTCTGTGTTTTTATCATATTAGAACAATAATACAATTTGTTGATTCCTGCACATTCAAATAATAGATTTTAGATATATGAAATATTTTCCTACACATTCACGTGCTTTTTACAGGTTTTATCTGATCGTTGTGTTTTTTTGTGTATCATAATATTATTCATTTGATGTTTCATTGTATGATCAAATATGAACAAAGATAAACATGTTTGTAAAAACCTTCTATTCAAACAATAAAAAAAATAAAAATGTACAGTATATTATTTCAAATAAATCATAAATTACATAGGCATGTTTGTACAGGTCTATCTGTTATGATTTTCTTTTTTGCATGACCTGCATATGTGTTTGTTTTATGATATTCGACTATTCTAAATTGATTCTTTCTAATTTGAGGAACTCTTACCTTTCTTGTAGGCACACTTATAGTTTGGCTTCGAACTTCT
This sequence comes from Breynia disticha f. nivosa, assembly GCA_948193385.1. Lineage (NCBI taxonomy): Eukaryota > Viridiplantae > Streptophyta > Magnoliopsida > Malpighiales > Phyllanthaceae > Breynia > Breynia disticha. The sequence goes on from CANYCX011225205.1 coordinate 12,966, forward strand.
TCTGGTATTGTATATTTTACAATTGTTGGTATGGAATTGACAATTGGTGTGACACCCAAATTCGACTACCACTTGTTTCTATGTATTATATAATTCCTCTCAAGTGGTACCCGAACCTGAATATCATAAAATTTTTCGAAATCCAATTTAAAATAAATTCTTTAAAGAAATCTTTTAACACAAGTACCATTTGAAGATATACTATTTCCATCTTGCAAATAGAACATACCCAAATATATAAGAGTTTAAAGTTGTAGAACACTTTTTAAGAAATCAGGTTTTTAACTAAATAAATGTAACGTCCTCCATTTTATGGAATTTTAAGAATTTTTGACAATATTTCATAAAGATGCGAATAAATTTTTCGCGAAAGGTTTTAATTATTATTTAATGTGGAGTGTTGGAAATAATTTGAGAAATTAAAATTTAGTGAAGTTATATGATACCAGGAGAGAGAAATATGAAAAGATGGTTACATGTTAAGCCGGGGCCAAAACGGTCATTTACGAGATATATATATATATACACACATGTATCTCCTTAGTTCCTCATTCCAATTCCCGTTTTTCTCTATCTCCTCTCATTTTTGAAGACCAAAAACCCTAAAACTCACGGTTCTTCATCAAAAATTGGTGCTTGGGAGTTATATATACAATTAAGGCTTTTGATTTGGTGAGTTTTCTACGAAACCAATCTTTTAAATATCGTTTTATGCATCTCCATACTTTAGGATGCGATATATCATTGATTCGAACTCCGAATTGAATAAAATTGAGTTT
>CANYCX011225618.1:0-10313 GCA_948193385.1 Breynia disticha f. nivosa
TATGAAACGCGTCACTAACAAGTGGATTATTTAAAGGGATATTAATTCATTGTTTGTGACACCCGAATTCAACTATTACCTCATGTTACGTTATTAATTCATGCAAGGTAATAATCAAACCCAGATATCAAAATTTGGAACAATAATAAAGAGTACCAATTTAAACCAAAATATACATTGGATGATAAAATACATTTACTAATAAAAATAAAACTTTACAATATTTTGAGAAGGATGGTATTAACATTTTAACCAAGATACAAAATTTAATTGAGGTTATGAAAGAAAAGGAACCCATAAAATTCCATTTCAATTATAACCAAAACAAGGGAAAACATGCATTGTCTTGAATCCCGAAAACATCTTTGTGCACAGCCCACCTTGGTTTCTCGAACTCGAACTCTAAGGTCAGAGTCAAGGAAAATCTATCCTTCTCGTATCAAAATAGATCCCCCTCAAGTCCCTTCCCACACGGCAGACATAAAATGCAATGAGTTTTGACACTCAATAAGCAACATTTACCAAATGGACAACTTCTTAATGCATTTATACATTTATCCAAAGTATATAATTGATAACTTTCTTCCTAATATCAAAGAATTAAATCATTATACACGCTCACAAACAACAAGATTCAATACTCTCCAACATAAACAATTTTTTAATGCTGTGAACAATGCCAAACGGTTTGGGGAACGACCTGGCTAGGTCATTCTCCAAACTCGTTTGGACACACTGGACAGACCTCAAAATAGAACGGTTTAGGGAACTGGCTGACCAAGTCATTCCTCAAACCGTTTGGGCCCTCTGAAATGTGCCAAAAATGGAACGGTTTGGGGAACTGGCTGACCAAACCGCTCCCCAAACCGTTTGGGTCCCCTGTATCCAAAATTTTAGCACATTTACACTTAATCATTCAACCAACAACACCTAAATTCATAATCAACATTCCACAAATCAAACCATACAATTCTAAACCAAATTTTATCAACATAAACAACCTTGTACCAAACCAACACATATCACAACCCTTCAGAACATGATACATTCAACTCATAAACATTAATTGATTATTAACCATTCACATTTTCATACAACATCAATTATAAACATCCAATCATTCCATATCTCATATACCACAACCATCATTCTTACATTCATTCACGTAATTTTATGTAACGCAACACGATGAATGCAAGTGCATGTTCCTTAATGCATAACTAGTATGATTTAAGGTTTTTGCCATTACTTGGCCAAAATTTGTGACGTTTGCAAACGAGCCTCGTCGGCCGGGAGTATTGGTTATAAATTACTATAGACCATAGATTTTACGCCCTTACTTGGCCTGATTAATGCCCTTACTTGGCCTGGCACGCTCGAACACTAAACAGTGAACCGAAATTTCCATTGTGCCGCGGTAAAGTATGTTTTATATACCCCCGTAATTTACGCTCCCAAGAGCCGATAACCACTCCCTCATTTCTGTCACTCACTAAGAGCTATCATTGATTATCCTTTCTTACTTCCACCTCTCTATGTGTATGATGCCATATGCCATTACCATATGTCCAAATCAAGCATCAATGAAAACATTTATGTCATGTTATATATACATATAACCAAAGTTTCATTTCAAGTCACCAACAAGCTCAACATCACTTCCTCAATGCACTAACTTAACAAATGAATATATAAACCCACACAATCCATCAATTTATTCCCTGCCACATCCACATAACCATTCATGGGCAACATCCCACCATATAACAAACATCACATAACCCACATACCTAATCATCACATTAGGTATACAAGATCATACACATAATAACATACATTACCAACACCTTGCATAATTATTCTAAACAACCAAACAAGCCATCATATATGTTCACCAATGATATACGACAATACAAACATTTCACAATCAAGTTCACACATAGCAAAGGAAGTTGCAGTCATGTTGCTTACCTCGTAAGCAACACCTAATGCTTCGGTTGAGAACTCCCCTCTCCGGGATGTTTACCTCATATTACACAAATTACAGCTTTACATCAATTATTTAAGCATGAAACTACGCAAATATAATAAATTAACGATATTCTTATGTTTCTATGTTTAAATGATCCCTCTTATCTATCTCTCCTCTTCCACTCATTAATGAACTATAACCACCTTTCACCTAACCCTTTTCTCTTTCTTCCACCAACCACCACTATTATTACTAACACATTTATTTATGTATATTTTATGCTTCTTACTATTCCGCACTAGTCTGCACCCCAATTTCATACATCCTTCCTTTAAAACCCTAAACATTTTCCTACCCGTTCTTCATTCTCACACATCAATTATTACCCAATTCAATTGATGGTTCAAACAACATCTGTAAGGTCCAAAGAGTCTTACCTAAGCAACGAAACTCGAAATCGAACCTAGGGTTAAGAAGCCCAATCCCGTCACTATTCACCACCAACGTTCAAACGTCAATTTTGGCCACCTAACACACGTGTAAACACCAAAAATGGTTACCGATGGATAGTACACATACTAAGCTTTCCATCGAGCCATTATTTGCTCAAATCGGAACTTAAACGAAAGAAATCAAGTCCGAAAACTAGGGTTAAGGTTGAAAAACGGGATTTCATAAATCATATTAGAAATTCTTACCAAAAATCGATCCTCACTCGAGTTTACAACTCCCAAACGGTAAGATTCCCACGAAGAACACGTTCCCTAGGGTTTTCTTTGCTGAGGAAAGATGGTAAGAAGAGAGAGAGGGTGTTTAGAGAATTGTAGAGAGAGAGGATTAAAAGAGATATATGTATAAAGTTTCATTTTGGACGGTTTTGCCCTCGAGCACTATTGGTTTACCTCTCCTTCGTTTTTCTCTTTCCTGGTGATCTAGACACCCTACAATTTTTATTACTCACAAATTTTCATTTCCTCAACCAATTTATTATTTAATTAAATCGCAAAAAATGTATGTACATTTTCATATATTTAGTTAAAACATTCGTATTTTTGTCGAAATTTTAGGACGTTACATTCTTTCTTTTCATCATTTGTTCAATTTGAAAAACGGCTGAGAACAAACGCACGAAACTAAAATTTGAAGAAATCGGAGGAGAAAACATAACCTAAACAAGAAGAAGATTTAGTTATGTTGCGTGTTTGGAAAGTGGATTTTCAAAGAATAAATGTATAGATGAAATCGCAGGAAGTTAGAGTCTGAATGTTTAAAAGATATTTAATAAAATCTTTAGATACCAAAAATACCCTTTACAACTAATAAAAAAAGTCATTTGAGTATATATCTAAAAATTGAAACTTTAAGTGGGTATTTTCACAAAACATTCAACATATGCATTTATTTAAAACAAAATCAATTAAAGTTATTTTTTAAAATATGTAAAGTAAGAAGGGTATGACACCTAATTAACTTAAAATAAATAGGTTAAATAGATCACTCGTTAATAATACAACCCATTTAATACTCATTTATAAACCTTAACAAAAATATTATTCCTATTAAATGTTAACTAATTATTATGTTGTATTTGTATATATATTACTTTTATTTAAAAAATGGATATTATAAATGAATATTTATCATTTTTATTGATATTATAATATTAATGTGTAGTTATTTGTATATCAAAAAAGGTCAGAGACTGAAACAACTTAACCGAGTCAAACAGGTTAAGTAAGTTAATGGGTTACACGTGGCCTATTTACAATAAATCAACAAGCCTGTGTAACCTGTTTATTAAATGGGTCATGTTGGGGTCATAAATGGGTAGACACGTTTAACCTATTTAAAGTTTGGGTCATAAATAGGTTGACACGTTTAAACATGACTCGACACGAATTGCCACACGTAAGTACACTGCTTTTGCTACCATATATTTAATTTTGCTCAAGTAAAATATTATGTGTTTAATGCTAAAAGAAGTAATTTAGTATAAGTCAACCCAAATTCTAAGTTAAGCAACAAGGAATGCTAAATTATACGAAAAGATTAGGCAAATGCTCGATTTTTCTTTTAAAAGTGTAAACATGTTCATTTGTCTTCATATGTCCGAATCTTATGTCTTTTTTATAAATATGCCCCATTCTAGTTTAATTGTACAAAAATATCCACATTCATTAATGTTATGAATTCTCTCCAATTTATTATTTTCATATACATTTTAATTAATTACATGTGATTTTTTCTTTCTTACAATTAATTACTCTCTTTCTTTTTTAATTACTTATTAACTGTATATTTGCTTTATCTATCATTTTTTTGTTTCCAGATTAGTTTTCACCTCTTTGTTTTTTCTTTCTAAACAAGACAATAATCATATAATGTTTGGATATATTCATTCATGCTCATATTGTTTATATATTTTTAGAACTTCGTTTGTGTTGAACTCATATCAACATTTATGAACATAATTGAACATTTCAATGATCATTAAATGATTTGATATGCTTTTAATATTTTACTAAAATGTTATAAGCATGAATTTTTAATGTTTGTGTATTTTAGTTGTTGTTACCATTCAATATTAATGAAAATTACATGAACATCGATGTTCAAAATTGTATTATTTTGTTGTTGTAGTATTTTTTAAATTTAGTGTTGAATGAATATTAATGAATATAAGTGAACGTCAATTTATAATCAATGTTCAGGATAGTATGATTATTTCTCGTTTTAATTTTTAAATTTTGTGGACCACTTTGAGCATAGATGAATATCATTTTATAATGATGTTCAAAATAATATTAGTATGGTTGTTTGTTTACACAAAAAAAAATATGGTTGTTTGTTATTCTGTAATTGATCAAACATTGATGATTATAAATGGATAATGTTGTTCATCAGTGTTTGATACATTTTGAAAAAATTATTAATATCAAATCAAATCATTGAAATATTCAACAATGTTCATTCGTGTTCAAAACAAACAAAGTTGTAAAAATTATATAAAAACATACATTAACATATATGAAAATACCCAAACATTATCTAATTGTTATCTTGGTTGGAAAGAGAATGGAAAAAAGAGATGAAAACTAACTTGAAAACAAAGGAAAATTTGGTGAAAATGAATTCACAATTGGTGAATGGATTAAAAAAAAGAAAATATTAATTCCAAGTGCTCCTATAATGTCATGTCCATTAACACTTGGTCTACTATCTAAATGTTATAGTCTCTCAGTTTTTTTGCTGTTGGCACTAACATCCGCAAGATTTCACTTCTATAAATACTTGATGACTCAAAAGAGCTTACATGTGAGAAAAAAAGATTTTTTATGAGAGTGTGAGAGACGTTCGGCTTAGCTAGTTCGCCCATGACAAATTCGGTGGATCGAAGACTAAGTACATGTATATGTTAAATTGTGACGTCTAAATTCACTTTAAAATTTATTTCATTTCGTAATAATAATATATAAATTCACAATATTTTTTTGTCAATTTGTTTATAATAAATAGATAAAAATTCTTTTCCAAATTTCATCCAAAATTAAAGTGAATTTGAGTGTCAAGATTTTCAAACATATCAAGATATGTATATATGAAACTGTAAATGATGCAGAAGCTAAGTGATAAGTTTGTTTACAACACCAAAATATATTCTCAAAACATCAATGTTATAAGAACAATTTCAACCAGTATGGGTTCACATTTTCCTTTTGAAAATACCAACAACAAAAAAAATAAAAGATGCACTGCTGACCTTCAATTGAAAATCTTTTGCTATCGCCTCACTACTCTGTAATCAACATAATACAGCAAAAATATTGTCAATTTAAAACTCAATTAGCATATAAAATAATAAACTTACCTAACTATATAAAACATATGCACTCGCTATTTATTTCAATTATCTTGTCGTAATACATTATGATTTTGGGAAAAATATCTAAGGTATCTAATCAATATTATCAATTCTGGTCCATTATTGCCTTTCTTGAATATATATTATGCCTCTATTGAAATTTCTCTAATCAATCATTCAGTATGTAAGATTTTTTCGTGGTACACGGACATAAACACAGTAGTGTCTCCTGCTTGTGTTGTTCTTTTACAAGATACACAACTATCGTGGCCTTATGCACGCCCTCAAGTGATTCAACTAATTTTCAGGGTATTGACATGATCCTGCAAGAAGTGTCATGCTCTCATGCCAAACTAGACCGTACACATAATTTTCAGGGAAAATAACATTACCCATGTGAAGTGTTAAAGACCTGTGTTATCCCACTGTATATGGTTGTGTGGCTTGTGCAAAGTTCCACAACTTGTGCTGGCATCTGTAAAATATTTACAAGTTTCAAGGAGACTGACTGTGTCAGATAATTGATTTACACATTACAAAATTTAACAATACAAACACCATTTATTAGTATTTTATGAATAGTTTGACATCATCCCTTTTACAACTTAACATAAATCTTTATCTCATTCTTTGTACAACAAATCATTCTCACTCCATTGGAGCCAAAATCACATTCAAATGTACATGCTTCAAATTCACATGTGCTCACCCATTAACATTCACATACTCAATCAATTTTCCAATCATTCAAAATAAGCAAAGTTCATATGCATGAAATCATAATAATTTGCAACAAAGTCTACAATGTTTCACAATGAACAATCATCATAGTCAATCACTCATTATATACTCATGCTCATTTGTAATGCACCCAATCATCAATTGAAATGATACATGATGCAAATGTCATAAATATCTCAACTAAAAATGCATGCATGTTCATGCATTCCTTTTTTCATTCACTTTATTTGGGATCTCTCCTTTTGCATTATCATCTTGCCCACCTTTGGTCCTTCATTCATTTGGCAAATCCATGCCTTTGATCTTTTGACTCAGGTACCATTTTTGTCATTATTTGTTATGACCATGATTTTCATGTAAGGCAACTTATAATCATTTGTCATAATTGTGCGATGTGACCTAAATGACACTATGTGCTATGTGTCGTCGCTCTATTTTTCTTATAAAATGCATCTCGTTGACCGATGGCTATCAAGCGCACTAGAACGGTGTAGTTTTTACTGTAGAAATATGCCTCTCGAGATTGAATCTCTTAAGGAGCATCATATTTAAATTGATTTGGTACGAGAAATAAAATAAAGGAAGCGATAAACATAAATGAGATTTTTGGGTTTTGGGTTGAATAAAGAAAAGTAAAGACAGGCAAAGGTAAATAAAGACTAAAATGTAATTAAAAGTATTGGGCTCTCCTAGATTTCAATAAAGACTATACTTGGTTACTTAATGATTTGAGGTTAATGATGGTGTTCTCGCCCTAGCATCAATTAAAAGTTCATTTTGAGATGCTCAAAATTTCCTTAAGACTAGCAAGTGTTGTACTTTCATGATATACTAAACTAGACAAGGTAATTAATCACCTAGGCATTTCATCAAACACAATAAGGTTGTTTGGTATATTTCTATCCAAACAAAGCCCTAACACTGTTTTATTTAGCCTTTGTAAACGTAGGTTTCACAACTTTGGAATAAGATTACTAACATCAAATAATCAACAACGAATACAATTCATTGTTCCTAAAGTGCAATCAATCAATTGACATCTATGAATATCTAATCCTAGACTACCACTACCAGGGATTTTTGGACATAGATTCAAGTAATGATTTAGCCCTTCTTAAACCTCAACTTTTGCAATTTTGGCATAGGGTCGCTAATAACAATCAACCACATTTTCCCATTCAACCATTGATTCATTAAGCACAATTAAAAAGATAATCATTCACAATAAGATAAAATATTCAAGCACAAAGCCTCCATAAATCATATGAATACACCAAGTATAAAACATCTATTTACATCGAAGAAAACCCAACAAAAACCCTAGCTTAACATGGCTAGGTAGAAGAGCAGCAACAAAAAATGAAAGGAAACATAAAGGAGAGGAAAATAGAACACAAAACCCTTACTTCTTGCCTCCTTTCCCTCCAGGCAATATGTGGTCAAAAGACCCCAAATGAGCCTAACACAACCTTATTTATAAGTCCCCATTTAGACCCCTATTAAAAATGTTGAATGCCCCCACTTATGCTCTTAAATTAAGGACATTTTGGACTCAATTTAAAGTGTCATGAATAAAACATTCAAGTCACAATTATTGATTTTGAATGTTCACATTTGTGACCCCTTCTCTGCCTCAATTTTGTTTCATATAAAGTGTGTCATGGATGTCATTTTCCTCTTCTTAAATATGACTCCAAGTTGTCATGATTGTGACACACTTTCAGTGCATCTTTTTCATCAAAATGAAGAGTAACATTTGTCCATGTTTGCTCCTTAAATTGTGATTCAGATGAGTCATGCTCATGGCTCATGTTTTGGTCCATTTAGTTTCACGAATGCTCCAAATGAAGGCTCCAAATTGTGATCAGCATGTGCCATGTTCTCGATAACCTTGATTCTCCAAAATCACCTCACTTTGAGTCATGTTTGCCCTCCTTTATCACCAATTCATGACCCTTGATGAATCACATTTTGGATGCTCCTTTTTGGCTTGGATTAAGGTGTCATGACTGCTCTTTGACCAACCCTAAAATGTGATCAATATGAGTCATGTTTTTCACTTGCTCTCGCCCTTGATGCTTGCTAAAAAATAAGAGTCATGTTTGGCTCATTCAAGTCTACAATCCTTGACCAAAACTTGTCATGAACATGATGGTGTGGCTACCTTCATTTTGTCTTCATTTGTAAGTCACATTTGGAGGACTTAAAGGCACCATTCATGAAAATTTCTATCACATTTATGATGTTGTTTTTGACCAACTTTTGCCTTCAATCCAACCATCATGAATGCTCAATTCAATGCCTCAATTCATGGCTCTAAATGGTTATGGACATGGCTTGTTTTCTGGCAAAAAAAGTCATCACTTTAAAGCTCCAAGCAACCTTCATTTGCATCTAACATTCATGGCTTGCCAATACATGATCATAACACGTATTTAAGCCAATAAGTTAGTGATCTCTTCAATTGTGCCTCCAAAAATGTCCTTCTTGATGTGTTTTCTTTTTCATCAAATCATATCCAGATCTTTATGTTCTTGCATTATCTTTGCAAGTTTTATCTACTAAATCAACATGAAAATAAACTAAAAAATGAATACAATAAGTGTGCATAATTGTTCTTATCAAACTCCACCACACTTAAGCCTTTTCTAGTCTAGAATAAAGCCAAGTAAACCATAGGGGTTAAGAGATTTATTAAAAAAATAAAACTCTCGACCTCGATCATGTTCAAGGTCACTAGGATATAATAGTAAGGTTTCACATAAAACATTTAAGTGTTACTAATACCCAAACTTACCTAAGTAAGCTACTTTGAGACTCGAACGGATGATGGTCAAATTCTTGAGTTTGACAATATCTCTCAGTCAAGTCCACTTTGTTAGTGTAAGCCCTAGCCTAATGCATTGTTTGTAACTTTTATTATTGAGTAATAAAATGATGAGGCATTATTTTATCTTATGATGTATTGATCTGTGGTATATTGTTTGATAAAATATCCAAGAATGTTAATTATGCACTCTAGGTATCAAAGTTGAGGACCTTGATAGTAGAATCTGGAAGTTTTTGAGATTAACATTCTAAATATCCCTAGTTGCTTGTTTCTATAGGAATAGAAATGAGTTATGACTAGTATGTACTTTGTAGATTATCATGTTCTACGGGTCATAGATATTTGGGATATCTAGCAAAGTGCATATGTATAATGTAGAGCATTATACTTGGAGAGCGATCACCATTTGCAATGTCAAATGTTTTCCTTAGACTGGAAATCACTATGTCTCTTGTTGTGATTTTTAGTATGCTTTGACATATGCCTAACGTGGCCGTAAAAGGTTGACAAGTATGGGTATGATTAGGTATGCTACGAATCATGATTGAGAGTAGGAGTGAAGTGAAGGGATTGACCCTCTCAATGGGAGATGATATCACTGGCCGCTTGATAGACAAGATTGGAAAGAGTGTGGCCGCGCCCGAATGAAATGATTAAGTCATTTATTCGAACTTATCAATTTTTCCATAGAGATCAAGAAAAGTGATTTAGCATTAAATAAAGGTGTTAGCGACATGCCTTATGCTAAATCAAGATATCGAGGTCAAAGGAGGTATTTGAGTTGCAGTAGGACTATTGACACCGCTCGTCAGCTATTTAATTTAGGATGATCATAGTGTCTTACTAGAGACCGCCTATGGTTTATGAGTTATTAAACTCATTACCTTTATTAAATAGTCCTACAGATC